>JARQZK010001583.1:72500-186321 GCA_030704885.1 Cynegetis impunctata
GTTGTTTATAGTATACCCTGTAATAATTGTAATAAATCATATATAGGACAAACTTTTCAAAATTTAGAAGAAAGATTAAAAGCACACAAATATACCAGAACACAAACAGCACTAATAAAACATAAAAACAATGAGAATCATACTTTCAACTTTAATAGCACAAAAATTTTAGAAATAGAAAAAGATCAAAAACGCAGAGAAATTTTAGAAATGTTACATATTCAAAAAAATTGAAATGAAGTAGTAAATGTAGAACAGATATCAAACATTTGAGTTCAATATACGCAGATTTAATTCTTTAATTTTTCTAAGAAACAATATAAATCAAAACGAAATAATTCAACAAACAAGAAGGTTTCTGTGGTTCCCTTCCCATCTAATATCAACGGACCTGTCTGTTGATATTGGACTAAATAGCACGTAATTAATAACTGAAGACGGCCACAGCCACAATGAGAAATTTTTGAAAAAAAGATAAATAGTACCCTATTATTATTATTCTTTGACTCTTCAAAATCAATATAATTTGAACCTATTTCGAACATTACGTGGGTAAAGGTTTCTTTGATTTCCCTTACCATCTAATAATAACAAATTTGAATGTTAATATTGGACTGAATAGCACGTAATAAATAACAAAGAACGGCCACAGCCGAAAAATTTTAGTGAAACAGTAGTCTGTTTCTATTCAAATTTTTCAAATCAATAAATGTCAAAGAAATTTCAATTTTTTCAAAAGTTTTGATGAAGCCACGAATGTCGTGGCGAAACGTCAACTTTTTAATAAAATCGAGTTTTTTAAGATTCAACTAGCCTGTTATTGCTAATAATTATCAAGAGATTAGAAATAGTTCACAGGCAACAACAATTCGAATAAATAATTATATATATATATATATATATATATATATATATATATATATATATATATATATATATATATATAAATATATATATATATATATATATATATATATATATATATATATATATATATATATATATATATATCAGAAGGTCTAAAACGGATAGAAAAACTACGACTAAAAATTCGTCCAAAATATTGGGATATCTCCTCGAATCAATGTTTAATTTGCATATGGAACACTGTGTTTTAGAGCAGAAAGACAACATCAATATAATCGTATTCATCCATTATACAAACCTTTGTGATGAAGCTTTATTAGCAATTATATTAATTCTAGCCCGAACTTCAATTGAATTACTTATCCTTTGTTTATTTTATGAATCGCTAAAATTCATTAACTCCTCTCTTCGTTGAAGAGAACGGTAAGTATGACTTAATCTAATATTGGGGCAGTCAGTTGTCTTATGAATATGAATAGTTTATTAGAACTGAAACACGATTTGTACTGAACTTTGGAAGGAAAATTGTTGGGGATAAAATAGAGCCTTCGTTTTGACATTTCATAAATAATTCCCTAAAGAAAATTAAATTTAAGTGATCCTTCGTTTATGGACCTCCGTAAAATGTTTACATTCCTCCAGATTTAAAAATCTTTTGCTAGATGAAATTTTGAAATTAGAAAGTTAATTCCACTATTTAATTTCAGATTTATTTATGGAAAACAGAGAAATATATTAAATTCATGAATTAGGTAAAAATTGTGTCTGCAAGAGAATAAAGAACTGTTTGAATTCTATATATAAATTGATTCATATAATATAATCTCTTGATGTAACTGCCTAAAGATATCATATAAACAAGTAGATTGCTGACAAATTTTCAAACTCTAAAATACTCCTTATATATTATGTTAGCTTGTTCAAAAGATTGATGTTTTCAGAGAAAGTTTGCAAATATTTTGGATGAACATAGTTCATACCTACCTCTTCTTTGGAAATCACCTTGAAAGAAGATTTTATGAAATTCAATTCGGATATTTCAGAGAGTTACCGAGTTAAGGAAACTTCTTTGATAATCATAAAACAGGATTGAATAAAGTTGAATTAGGTAACTCATCAAAATTACTCCGGAAAAATATTATTGTAGAATCCTTGTGAAGTTTCAGTAGGATAGTCAAAATATAATCCAGCTTGGAAAATTATAAAAGAAGATTTGACGTCATCAATCACTTTAAAAATTGCAATAAGACTGAACATTGTAATCGATGACCCAAAAAACATATTAATGTGAAATCTTCATAAGCTTCCAGCTGAGATTTACGAACTACAATATTGCTACGAAAATTACGAAACAAGATACTATGTAATACACCTGTTTCATTATTTTCAGAGTAATTTATCTAATTCGCGTATCCTAATCCAATTTACGAAACAAATAAGTTACAAAACAGGTTTGTGAGCTTTCAAATGAGATCTCCGAATACAATCTTGCCCCGAAAATGAAAAAATAAAATTTTATGGAATTAAATTGGGAAATTACTTAAAATAACCGAATTAAACTAAATACTTTAAAAATTACAGAACAGAATTGCGTAAGTTCGTATAAAATTCGTAATTCATTGGAATTACCTAGTCCACATACTGATAAACAGGCTTTAAGCTGAGATCTTCGGAATACTATCTTCCTCTGAAAATCACAAAAAAAGATTTTATTAAATTTAATTGGGTAATTCATTAGAATTACCCAAGATATGCCGAAATTAGCATCATGTAATTATTGTTAAGGGTATATAGTGAAAATGGTTAAGAACCGTTATGTCCATTGTTCTCATGAGGCGTTTCTAGTTACCGATTGCTTGAAAAAGAAATTTTTTTTTAATCTCAAAGGGCCTACAGTTTAACGCCGGTTCCGAACTACCGATGGGCTTGAAACTAAGTCATTACCCAACAGTTTATCATAATTAGAACCTCTCATGGGACATACACATAACCCAAGAGCAAGGTGGGACTCGAACCCACAATCCTCGGTTTACAAGCGATACACCTTACCGCTGGGCTACCGAGGCCTCGAAATTCATATTCGCTAAACAGATGGAAAAATGTTTTTCGTAATCCCATACTGTTATTTCGATTTAACGGTATACAGATGACAATTGAAAAGTCAGTGTTAACGGCCGCCGGCCGTTAAGAAATCACGTGTTTAAATATTTATTTCAAAACATCATTCTGGTTACAATAACAATTATAATAAAACTAACTATTTATTTATTTGAAAAGTAATTTGACAATTGCTATTATTTGAAATGTCTATCTAATTGATTAGAGATTTACCATCTATAGCAACAGTTTTTGAACTTGTTGTCGGTGAAGCCTCATTATTATGAAAAAGTTGTCTCGTTATCTTCATTCTCTTCGAAACTGAATTTTCAATATACGACTCCGCCACCGCAGAGGAGTCCCAACCTCCAAGTTCTTTTACCGATAGTAGATCGCCACCATTTTCTACAAGCATGGTAGCCGAGGATCTGCGAAACGAGTGCCCTGTGTAGAGCTGAGGGTTTTCTAATTTAAAGAATGCTGCAATCTGAAAATAAATTTCTGTTGGTAATACTCTAATATGGTGCAAGATTTAAAATAACTAACCTTGAAATGTCAATGTTGTCATAAACTATCAAAGCAAGTTTCATCATTGAAATCTTCATCCACAGCAAGTTGGGAGAATAAACCTTCGATTTTCCTTTCGCATAGGGACGGACCGGAATTCGGTCCCGCTGACCTGACTTTTTCTAACCTTACTAACCTAAGGTCCCTGTGAGCAGGTAGTCCCTTCCGCAGGTAGCGGGACCGAATTCCGAAACACCGTCGCATAGGCTAATAAAACAACCTCATTAACCACCTTTACATTCTTGCTATTACGCCAATTTTCATATTCTTTTTTATACCGCTGTTGAGTTATTGCCGGCAGTAAATCAACACTCGCTGCACATGATTCTTCCAATATTTCAAACGCAATTTCATTTTATTCCTCAATTTCATCCATAGTCGTCGTTACAGCGAACTTGCAAACACAAAAAACTGACGTTGTTTATAAAATTGCCAAACAGTTCCATGACAACAGAGTGCACGACGTTGGGATTTTTTTTCAGAATTACGAGGTATGGGGTTTGTTTTTTCTTCGGAATCAAAATGTAATCTTCCAACGGGATTACGAAAAGTCTTTAACGACACACGGCCGATACGCAAATAATGGATTCGGTTGGTTATAATCCTCGGCTGCGCCTCGGATTACAATATCCAACCTCATCCGCTATTTGCTACATATCGGCCTTGTTACGTTAATAACTATTTCAGCTGTTGTAAAAGAGATGAAGAAAATGCGTTTTTCGTTTGATTCTGTCTGTTCAACATATCCAAAAATATAAAATTATATTTCTACCTCAAATTTTTACTGTAAAATAATAAATGCATTTCTCTTTCATTTCATTTAGTACAATCAGATCAACGAATCAGATATTCACAGTATTTATGAAGTGATTAGCATTTTTAGGCGATACAATCGCATGTTTTCTATTTCGGGAATAGTTAAGCTTTATTTTTTCAGGAGTGGCATATATATGGTAAGATCTCACGGATAAAATGAATGGTTGATTGAAATTAACTTATTTGGATTTTTCAGGTGACAAATCTTGAACTTTTGTTAAAACGTTCAAACACAGATGTTTTTTCCATTATAGGTAAAGTTATATTATTCAAAATTTCATTTACTAAGATCATCAAATCTAGAATTTTTATGACTATTTTGTATATGTTGTTATAGGTATATGAAAACAATTTGGTTCTATAATAATTCTTATTGTTCTAGGATAGGTATGAACATATATATATATATATATATATATATATATATATATATATATATATATATATATATATATATATATATAAATATATAAATATATAAATATATATATATATATATATATATATATTTATATATATATATATATATATATATATATATATATATATATATATATATATATATATATATATATATATATATATATATATATATATATATATAATTATATATCTATATATATATATATATATATATATAATATATATATATATATATATATATATATATATATATATATATATATATATATATATATATATATATACATATATCCTGATGGGAGCGGATAAGCAAATTAAATAGAACAGTTAAACTCATTTTTGAATTCCACAAAAATAAATCTCAATAGCTGATTGACACATTTGAGGATAAAACTGACAGTAAATGTCAGATATTGAGATTTTATAATGTTACATATTTACAAACATTGTTTGTTGTAAATTCTCCTATTTTCTCAATATTTACATTACCCAAATACATATTATGAACGCTCTGAGTGATAAATGTGCTTTGTTGAAGATCATTTATCAGATCTTGATCCAGATTCGATTTTCATCAACAATCTATAACTCAAAACCTTAGAAACTGACACATCAACGTGTGAAATATTTATAGCGTTTACAATGGCAATTAACATGTTTAATGTGCGATAGAACTGTGATGCTTTCCTACTTCGAGGGCAATTAATTTTTATGTTTTCCGGCGAAAAACACGTTTTTTTTCGAAACATTTGATAGCTTAGCTATTAAAGACATGGCTGAAGAAACAAAGGAAATTGAGTGATTGAATGTATACCATTTAAGACGGCCGGTGGACCTAATTCCCTGCCAAAGAAAAGCTCTTTTTCGGAATGCAATTTATCTACTGTGAGATTGTGCTTTTGTTTGAGGAAAGATTGGGCCGATGAAAAGGATTTCTGGGATTTTGCAAGAACTCTCTAACTGAAGTATTCTTTTGAAAAGACAAAACAAAGTGATTGAAATTTAGGATGCTGCTTGTTTGAATTCCGACAATGTATTAAATTTGTGTTTGTATATTCGATATATTGATATATACAAGTGATCGCCTATTGGTCGAAATTCTAACGTAATAGACCGAGAGATACTGGAAGGATTTGTGAAGTCATTTCTTACAGTATGGCGCTTTTAGGGGGGTTCATATACGTAATAAATAGAAGGAAAATTACGTTCTTATCGGTGGATTGCATAATAATTAATTTTTTCTACAACCGTGCGCTTTCAACCCTTTTCCCGCACGCATTTCAATTCGTAAAGAGTCACATTGCCAAACAGTGCGGGAAAAACCCCTGCTATTCCATTTCCGCACGCGTTTGCGTGCGGTAATGGAATAGCGGGGATTTTTCCCGCACGCTTTTATTAGAGAATAAACTGAATAATGATATGTCTCTATGCACCGAACGCCACCGACGACGTTAATATGGAAACGACATGTGAATTAACATAATATGTCATTAGTATGAAATTATTTGAATATATCAAATCGAATTTATCGGTGTGTTAAAATCTCCGTTAAAATAAGCGCTTGTAAAAAAAATATTGTTCCTAACTCGTGCGGAAAGAGTCTTTCCGCACTTGTTAGGAAAATAACTATAAATTGCTCGAAAATCCGGAGGTGGTAAACAATTCCTTTCACAGAATTTCTTCAATTTATCGGAATTTCAATAAAAAAATATCCGACGCTCGCTATATGCCATACTTCTCCGCCATACTTTTTTGAAAATGTTTTAAAAATTTTTTTTACAATTTATTTCTTACAGGCTGATATTTTTTATTAACAATTGTTTCTTATTAATCTTGTACGAAAATCAGCACGCCATACCATTTCGACGGTCCAAAATACCCGCCATACCCCCTCAAACATGTTATTTTTTAAAATTCCAAAAACTATTTCTTTCAGTATGCCAGTTGAATCGTGGTCAGTTGTACAAAATTATATTCGCCATACTTCAAGTGCAGTACAAAAGTGGTGCCACACTCGAAAAATGGTATTTTTAAACCGTTTTTAAAACAGTATGGCATGAATGAAATCAATATGTTTCAATACGATTATAAAAAATACGCCATACTGTGACCATGGCACGAAAGACCGTGATACGCACGCTGTTAAAAAATATATAGGTATAAATAAAACGATTTTTCACAGTATTGCATTTAAATTTTCGGAAAGTTCATAAAAAGTATGATTCACGAAAATTTATCCCATACTTATGGTTAAGTCCAAAATTGGCGCCATACTGTAAGAAATTGTTCAAATGTTGCATAACATTTTACAATTATTTAACTACATTGCACGTATATCACCCACTCTACAGGTATGGCATTATAACAATTATGTTTCTTCCTAAAAACAACTACTAGACCAAATTTCAAGGTGAAATAAATAGTTTGCCGAAATTTAAAAAAAATACCTGTTTGAGGGGATATGGCGGGTATTTTGGATCGTCGGAATGGTATGGTGTGGTGATTTTCGTACAAGATTAAAAAAAAACAATAATTCACAAAAAAATTAGCCTGTAAGAAATAAATTTAAAAAAATTTAAAAAACATTTTCAAAAAAGTATGGCGGGCCTAAACACCAACCGGAGAAATATGGCATATAGCGAGCGTAGAATTTTTTTTGTAAAAATACTGATAAATTGAAGAAATTTTGTGAAAGAAATTGTTTCACACCTCCTTCAATTTATTACGTACATGAACCCCCCTAAAAGCGCCATACTGTAGGAAATTACTTCACAAATCCTTCCAGTATCTCTCGGTCTATAATTCATGAAGTTTTAATATTATGTGTTTGATATTGCTAGTATAAACGTGAATAATGATTATATAAAATGGCAAATGAGCCGGTAGACTTCACAAGTAACAATTCATTTCAAAAATTCAATTAAAATATTTGTGTGAACACTTCATGTGAATGCACGACATTTGCAGGTTTCCCAAAATTTCAAAGTCATTTCAAAGAAATAATGGGAGATTTTAAAATTCTTTTTTATTGAATAACCATATTTTACCGTGAAAGAAATATAACAGATACCTTTTACACATTAGTGCATTAAATCCAATACTAGGAACATAATATGTAATCAAAATAGGAAAAACGTATTTTAAACCTAAATGAAAAAAATGTTCACGCAGGTCAAATCTAAAAAAGTGCTTGTACAAAAATTTGTGAGAAAAAAAAAAGAGTTCATTCATTTGGACAAGGATAACAAGTTAATATGCTGATATTATTCAAATCAAATATTCCAAAATCCTTTGGTAAATGAATAATCTATAACATCATCAAATATCGAAAGAAAACCTTAAACATTGCTTGAGATATTATTGTTGTGCAAACTATATGTCAATCATAGATATAATATGAAAATCATTAAATTCCAACAAAATTCATTTTTATATTAATAAATACACAGTAATATTATATTATTATATATATATATATATATATTTTATATATATATATATATATATATATATATATATATATATATATATATATATATATATATATTATATATATATATATATATATATATATATACATATATATATAATATATTATATATATATATATATATATATATATATATATATATATATATATATATATATATATATATATATATATATATATATATATATATGTGTGTGTGTGTGTGTGTGTGTGTGTGTGTGACTTATTTCATATGTGGATATTTAATTTCACAAAAAAATAATAGTAATTTTATATTCTATTATTATATTTTTGAAAGAAACAGATTTTTGAGATCTGAAAGTCTGAACAATTTCCCACAAAATTTATCATTAATATGTATCTAATATTATTGGTAAATAGCAGCATAACAATTCGTAATATCATTCACCATCTAGTTAGAATTTGATTGTTTGATTATTACCTAATGTGTTTTCATAGGGAAGCCAGAAATTATGGAGAAATAGTTCACATAAGGATACGACCTTCGTGACCTTTAAAGACCGATCTGGTTAATATCATACGCCCAACAAGTAGGCAAGCATCTTTCGGTCCAACTCAGTTGTACTGACTACATTGTGTAATACTGAAAATAGATGGATAATTATAAGTTTTCCGAGAATTTTCGAGCAGGTTACACGAGCACATGTTGGAACCAAGCTGTCTGCTATATTTGTTTGATTATCGTGGTTGCCAACGAATCTCTTTGTTTCTTCGTTGAAAATAGCTTATCAACGTCAATACCTATTCTTGTTGTTTGGCTATTATTCGGACAATTTCCCAAACTTTCACAGTTCATTATATAATAAAATATATATAGTCAGTGTGTTGTCAGTGTCTGAATATACAACCTTAATAAAGTAGGTTTTTTATTATATTAATCCATATAAATCTCGAAAATAATTCCAATTTCGGTATTTATATTTTTGATCGACCACACAATTCTTTTTTTAAAATTTCATTTGAACCAAGAAAGGACATACATATATAATAAGAATAGTAATATTAATAATTTTTATTCCTTCCTCATATACAAAATCAATATATTCATACATATGGGTATATATATACATATATATATATATATATATATATATATATATATATATATATATATATATATATATATATATATATATATATATATATATATATAAATATATATATATATATATATATATATATATATATATATATATATTTAGTTCCTAAAATAAATTGACATCTTATGATGTGTAGGTAATCGTTCAGGGAAAATTGGTACATATTACATCAGATATTGAATATATTCAGCAATGGTGAATGATCTAAGACCACCTGTTCATTCCATCAGAATTTCTATACCTCTATTTCTAGGGCTTCCCAAAAGTTTAGATTCAATCTCTCACTATATGTAAGGTACGGAAATCTATATTGAATGAATGATTCTCATATAAAAAATGATTGAAATATTAAGCATTTCTCTTATTGTTTTCGAAGCTAGGCTTATGTTCTTTGATATTTTTTATGAAGTTTCTATGTTTTTTACCGAAACACGTTTTGTTTCAATTAATTTGTGGGATTTGGATAATAGATATTGATTTTTTTACATAATAATATCAATACCTTATACTGAATGAATAACTCTTTAGCCCAATGTATGAAAGATAATCAATCAAAAACGGATTTAGGAGTGGGGCTCTATAATGGATAGCTCAATCACCTGATTGAGATAAAGACGAATTTTTTCGTTGGGGACATCTGAAACCAGTGTCAGCACTTTTACAAGATGTATCATGTGTCCAATATTGCAATATAATTGATTAACAATTATCTATCTCCTGTCACGATCACCTCTTCAAGCACTATAATTATTTTTCAATGACATTTAACGTTTTTACTGTTATATTTTAGGTCATGATATATAATATTTATTTGGAAACTTAAGTTCATTGAAAAAAACGCAAAGACAAGCAGTCTGCTCTAACAAAATATAACTATGGTTGTAATAATTCTGAGATATAAAAATAACGTACATAAAAAACAGCTGCAACGTTGAGCATTTTAAACGGAAATAACGTTTGACCTGGACTTGCAGGTTCCCTTATTTTTATATTCTGCTTTATTCTGGAAAATTCTATGAATATTGAGCTATTAATACTCAAGTATTATGCAATTCCAGGAGCTTGATATTGAACTGTTGAATATATTATACATATATCCAAGTATGTATATATATATATATATATATATATATATATATATATATATATATATACATATATATATTTATATTTATATTTCCATTTTTGTAGATTGGAGTCACTATCGACAACTTTAAGCATGACGGAAAGCATTCAGTCTCCACAATCCGATTAAAAATGTGTGATATCGGTTCAGTGATATACTCAGCCATATATATATATATATATATATATATATATATATATATATATATATATATATATATATATATATATATATGGCTGAGTATATCGCTGAACCGATATCACACATTTTTAATCGGATTGTGGAGACTGAATGCTTTCCGTCATGCTTAAAGTTGTCGATAGTGACTCCAATCTACAAAAATGGAAATCGTGATGAGGTGGCTAATTATAGGCCAGTTTCATTAGTAACAAATCTTTGCAAAATCTTAGAAAAGTTGATCAAATCCAGACTTAATTCCTTCATTACAAAACATAGGATATTATCCGAATCACAAATTGGATTTCAGGAAGGAAAATGTACCCAGAATGCACTATTGCAATTGACTGATCAGATGTGCAAAGTACTCGATGAAAGCAAACCGGCAATAGGAGTTATCATTGATCTATCGAAGGCATTTGACACAGTCAATCTCTCCATTTTACTGACCACTCTGGAGAACATTGGAATAAGAGGAAATGCATTTTTATTGTTACAATCATATCTAACAAATAGGAAACAAATTGTGAAAATTCGAAATGTTAGGAGTACTGAGAGAGAAATTGAATGTGGAGTGCCGCAGGGAACAGTTCTGGGTCCGATACTATTCTGTATATGTGAACCAGTTGTTTTCTGTAAGATCATCCGGTAGAATAACTAGTTTCGCAGATGACACTGCCATATTCTATTCTGGGGAAACATGGCTTGAGGTCAAGGAACGGGCTGAGCAGGATCTGGAAATGATTAAAGATTGGTTTGATTACAAACAACTTTCTTTGAACTTCAACAAAACCTTTTTACTGCCTTTATGTAACTATGAATCTTCTTTGCCACACTATCAATTAATATCGATTCAAAATAAATTCAGAATAACCTCAACAACAAATATCAGATACTTAGGAGTTTTAATAGACTCTCATCTGAGATGGGACTTTCATATAAATTATTTGGTGAAGAAACTAAGGAGTATTCTCTATAGGTTCCGTCAACTCAAAGGTATACTTGGACTGAAACAAACAAAGATAATTTATTACAGTCTCGTACAAAGCCACTTAACATACTGCATTTTAGGTTGGGGTGGGGCGTCTAAAACTTACCTGCGTCCATTAGAGGTTATACAGAGAAGATTTTTAAAACTAATGTTGAATAAATCTTCTCGCTATAGTAGTGATAGGTTGTATGAGGAATCGGGCATATTCGACCTGAGACAGTTATTTTATAGGATACTTGCACTGAATCAATATAAGCAAGGAGGAACGCTCAGTCGGCCAAGCCATGCGTATATTACACGCCATAAAAATAAGTATATAATACCTTATGCATTCAAGAATGTAGGACAGAGATCTTATAATGTTTTGGGCCCGACTGTGTTCAATTCCCTACCAGAGAGCATACAATCCTCGAAATCTTCTCTACAATTGAAAAGATCGGTAGATAAATTAATAAAAAGTATGCCTCGGAGAAAAATTGCTGAAATATTCGACCATGGTTGCTGAAAGTTTATGTCCCAAGGAGGTCTCGATGAATTCAGTGTTTATTTTTGTGCTACCATGTTGTTAATTTTGTCCCTGGACCTTTTCGATGTTTTGTGATTGTTTTGTATACACATTTTATATTTACAATTTTTGCTGTTTACTTTTATATACTTTAAATTTTAGGATTAACTTACATTTGAGTGCTGTTATATTCCTTTGTATGCAGATCTGTTTCAGATCTACTAGTATATGTATGTATATTTTTTTTTCACCACGTACAAGCAGCATTTGTTGCTTCTGTGGTTTTTTTAATGTTTATTTGCAGTACCTAATGTACCTACTTCTGTTATACATGTTATCATATTTTGTGTAAATAAACGATAATAATAATAATAATAATAATAATATATATATATATATATATATATATATATATATATATATATATATTATTAACTGGGATTGAATTCTAGCACATCACTTGGTGAAACATCACAAAGAATAAAGTATAAACTTTAAAATAAAAACACTTGGCTTATGTTTCACAATATAAAAAATATTTAGATGCTGTATTTAGTAGTAAATTAGGATGTAATACTCTCCTGTAGTCAGTCTTGATAATGAGTTCATAACTCGAAACATGTCGACTTTTCGTTACTGCTAAATATAGTATCTAAATATTTTTTATATTGTGAAACATAAGCCAAGTTTATACTTTATTATATATATTTTAAGCAATAATAGGCTTTTCATTGTAAAAATTATCACAATCACCTCAATTAAGTTTTACATTTGTGGAACTTTCAGAAGTTTTCAAAAAAGAATTTCAGAACAAAAAAATTCACATTATGCAAACCATTTAATTCAAGAAAATCACACATTCAATTTTGTGTTTGAATGTTGAATGCTGAAAGTAAGGGAATTAAACTTAATTTTCTAGAATCATTACAGATAAATAAATACAAACATTCAGGTCTCCTATTGAATAGCCAAACTGATCATACTACAAGGCCCCTTCTGAATTTTTTCAGAATTACCGAACTACCTGACTAGCAGTTCAGAATGGATTTTTCCTATTTTACTAATTATTTGTAAACATCCTTTCCACATTATTTATCATACATTCATTTCTTGTATTCGATATAATGGAGAAATATATTAAGTTTGCATTTATCATCTGAAGAAGGTGAAGTTTCACCGGAACGTGTGCCATGCATATTTTATTCAATAAATGTGCTAATTAAAAATTTTATGCTTGGAATACAAGTCTCTTTCAATTTCTATTTTGATTATTCTTACAAAGTACAAGCTATACATTCGAGAAATAAATTATTCTGGTTTTTGTTCTATTTAATTTTTCTAAAACATAGTTATAATATTCATTGTGCCTGGTATGTAATACATAATATATAGCAAAATGAACTTCGTGGAAACCGGGTGTCTCAAGACACCTTGCATTTTTTTTTTGTGGAGAATTCCTTACTTGAACTGCGAAAGAATATCAAATTTTCAGAAACTTCACTGGAAGTTTTTTTTTGACAAAGATTAATTGAAAGGGTGAGCGAGCTTTCAGAGAAAAGTTCGGAAGTCTGTTTTGATGAAGCAATTAATTATTCAGAGAATAAGAAATACGCCGTAAAGGGCGATCCATCAATTCCACCGGCATAACAAGATGTAATTATTTTTTTTTCACGTTACAGTAGTCTTATCCAATTTGTGGATTTTTTCTCCGCATAGCAATTAGCGTTGAAAATTAAAATTTTCTCATTTCTCTGACAAGGTGAGCTCAATTAAAAATAACCCGGAATTTCCATCATTTCCAGAAGCCAAGGGGTTTTGTTAAATATAGACGATGAAAAATATATTTTTATAAATACTAAGGCGTGTTTTAGGAGGCAGAATGCTGTATATGAAATATTTTCTGGGCTTGATTGTTACTCGCCTCTAGGGTTAACAAAATATAAAATGAAATATCCAGATTATTCATCAAAATTTTATGCAACCCATTCTCATTTACAAAATGTAAATTCTGGCAAAATAAAAGGAATTAGAAGGGATGATTCCATTTGAATGCCAAAACCATTGAAAAAATTTGATTGAGTTATTTTCAGAAAGATTAATTTATTTTTCAATTTCTTCAATCCCAACAAATTGAATTTCTGGAATTGTTTAAACACAAAACATTAAACATTTTACCAATTTGATGAAATTTTAACCCCAGATGATGAATCAAAAAAAAAATCTATGTGAAACATTAAACATTTTACCAATTGAATGGAATTTTAACGTAGCCCCAGATGATGAATCAAAAAAAAACTCTATGATGAGTCGTAACAATTATTTTTATGATAGCTGACCGTAAAGGGGTGTAAACATCCAGTCTTTTCATTACTAAAATGCAAGTCTCTAACCAGTATGGTTTTTCATAGGATTTCAGTCAAATTAGTAAGTACCCTCCCTTCGCATATATCCAATATTAGCAGTTAGCAGTTAGCAGCAGAACTGCGTCACTAAGGTCGAAATTTTTCCTCTGTTGAGTCCTTTTTCACATACAAATTCTCAACTTTTCAGTCAAACTGAAGATATACAACTTGAATACCTGCAAAAACGTATGAATTTTCACATAAAAGTTGCAGCAGTAAAAAAACAGCATTTGAAATGTCCATACACTTCCTAGCAATATTAACTCAATTTACGTAAGAAATCTCAACTCTCTAACTCAATCTGGATGGGATGTGGTTGTAAGCAAACATTTTGAAAAAACAAGACATCTTCACATAAAAATGGAGATGATTATTGGCGTCTGAAATTAAGATCGTAGCGCCGGAACGGCTAATATCGGTACTACTCTATGGGCCATTAGCGGTTTGTTGTTTACATTGTTTGGTAATGGTATTAACGTTCATTTCATTTTGAGTTTTCGAACGTTTAGCTTCGTAATTTGTGTTTTTTGGAATTCGTATTTTCTAGTGGTTCATTGTGTTTAAATTGAGGACAATATTATCTCTGTTCAACAGTTGATAACCTACCTACATCAAGTTGAAATTTACACTGAGTTTTTATCATTGAACATGAAAATCAATAATAAAATGAAGGAGAGGACGAATAAATTAATTGGTTAGAGGAACTATGTATACATCATGAAAAGGCTGTATGGTATGATAGAACACGTATTTATTTAAAATGTAAAAAAACTTTCAAAAGTTTCAAGAAAACATCTCTGCCATGTCTACTTTCATTACCAACTGAAGAGGTTTTGAGTATAATGGACAAAACTAAGTACTTACCAGCAAAACTGAAAGAAACAACATGAAATAAAAGAAGAATTAACATGAATACTCTGCTTGAATGGTTTGAACGTAATGAGTTATAATATTTTTTGAATTTTCCTGACGTATAACAGCTCTCCTAAAAGTACGGTGGACTTCTGAGAGTCTGATTTTTTTTATATAATCTCTGTTTTCCTGGTTATATAATCGAACATTTTAACTTTTAGCTAGCTATAGAGTCAAGTTTTATTTCATATTATTGATGTCATGATAAACTGTTATTTTGGTTGTGCAAATAAACATTATTTATCATTATTATTTCGATAGTATCTCTGGTTATTACATGAAAGAAAATACAATTATCTAGAATCTCTGGATGATGGCCCAGGTTCAGATTCCGATAAAAGTGGAAGATTTTTCGTTGGAATAGCATTAGACTTCAAAAACCCTACGTTTTTGATTAGCTGAAAATTGCACATCATCAGTTGGTATAATTCTATATGGGAAAATCCATAAACTTACTGCAGGGAAAATAATTATTCTCAGTAAACTGTAAAGAACAACTCTCTTATGTTCAGACAGTTTTTTTCAATCTTCAAGTTATGAATCCACACCTTTCTTCTATCCATCATTTCCTTGTTTACCAACTTTGTTTGGAATACAACTTTGAATTGTCCAGCTTTCGGAAAGGTATGTAAAGCTATATTCGGTTTTTTTTTTGCCCAAGATGAACAATAGGATACACAACAATAGTGATTCATCTCTTCTGAACGTTTGTAAACTATACCAAACAAAATTAAACACAATTAAAACTTAACAACTTCTCATATAAAATACACGTAAACAGATGTGAACAAAGCAATGTATGGCCCATACGTTAGTAATATTCGACACCGGTAGGGCCCGTAGCGCTTATCTACGTTCGCCAATAGAAAAAACTTTATGTAACAAAAAAGCAAAAACTCAATCAATGTACAAATTTCACAACCATCTAACTGAATTTGGAGGGGATTTGAGGGTGCGACAACTCTCCAAAAAGCTCTAGGATCGTGAATTTCGTACATGTTATAGATAATTAAGTTCCACATCCTTTGACACCAGAAAAAATTTTCGCTCATGCAGAAACACTTACATAATTACATGTATATATCCCTTGAATTAAAAAATTCTAACTTTACTAATAAATAATTATATCAAGAACTTTTTTCTTTTCTTATTTTTATTTGGAGTTATCTGATTCTAATCTACAAATAATTATACAGCTTTTTGTGATTCAAAATAGAACATGAGAACAAAAGTATCATCGAAATTATTCATCAGTCAACTTGAAATATACTCCTGAATAGAGACAAAGATTCATTGACTTTTTTAATTCAACACGATGCAATCCTTTATTTCATGGTACAATAAACTCAAAAGATGTTAACGGTTTCTGATAGTATGCCTTTAAAATTCAAAAGAATGAATATTTCTCAGTAAATAAAACATGTTCACTGATGTTTACAGAAAACGAATAGTAATTTAAATTGGTATACCAAGAATTCCTATTCATTTTCAGGGGTCAAGAAATCACCTACCAACTATAAAATGATAATTTTTGAATTTCATCATAAATGCATACGCATGTCGATCAAGAGATTACTCTGTGATTGCTTGTCATTAAAATTTAGAAGCCTTCATGCATACAAAACAGGTTGATGAACAGTGCCACAATTGTTATCAAAAATTTGTTTTAATCAAAAATAAATCAATGAAAACATACGCCACTTTGCAGAGTAGACATTTTATATAAGGAATTATGTATTCTCGCGACGGAACTCTCGATCCAGGCGGTGGATATTTGGTTTGCAATATACCTTTTGGAGGGGGCGCTGTGGGTTGTTATCCAGAAAGTAGTCCCGACCGCGATTTGTATTGGGGAACAAATAGAAATTTGTTAATTTATTCCGAGTCAAATACGCTGTATCTGCACTGATCAGATCTAATAAGATAGAATAGTATAGTATAGTATAGTATAGTATAGTATAGTATAGTATAGTATAGTATAGTATAGTATAGTATAGTATAGTATAGTATAGTATAGTATAGTATAGTATAGTATAGTATAGTATAGAATAGTATAGTATAGTATAGTAAAGCATAGTATAGTTGCTGATTTTCATTATAGAGTCCGGATAAAACTGATTCTTACGAATTTACTTGATTTTTGAACTTCCAGCCTACTGAGATTAGAATTCCGAATAATAGTTGGATAATACGCGACATACTGCACATATAAACAAATACGCATCTACGGTTTTGTCTTGAATGCGACCTATAGCACTTAAGAGTACTAATTTGATTGTTTAGTTTCATATAGCGTGTTCCCAAATTCTACATTTCGAGAGCATCCTACGGTGAAACCAATATAAACGTCGTTTATCAACTAGTACAGTTTAGGAACCGTTATAATGTCTTGTACCTAGAGCTCGAAGACGTATGGCCTCTTCTAAACTCTTCTAGAGAACATGAACCCATGGGCGACATGACGAATTTACGTCAATTATTATAATTTCCTGTTGTATCGGCATACGTTTATAAGCTCTGAAAAAAAACATTATTCTAGCTTATAATAACTTGGCCTAGAGGATTTTTTGTAATCACTGAATTGATGCATTTTTTCCGTGCACGCAGATATAATCAGCGTAGATAATGAATTGACCTTAAAATTTAACGAGATATCCCTGGTCTCTGGAACTGGATTGTGAAAAAATTGGAACAATAATAACCAGGAATAGATAATATGTTTTCTCAGCTACTTGATAAGATGCAAATTCTGTTTCTTACTTCTTTGGTGTTGGTTAATAATATTTTCTCTAATGGGAAACGCAACGAGATGAAAGGACAAAACGATAAATTTTAATTATTTCCGGTTATTTCAGTGCCATAATTTGCAAATATATATTTTATATTATGAATTGCAGAAGCAGCTTTTTAATTATTTTGATCTGATAAATTTATAGTTCCTTTCCCCTTGCCATCTAACGTTTCTTTGCAAATATTTCGAGGTTCAATATATATATATATATATATATATATATATATATATATATATATATATATATATATATATATATATATATATATATATATATATATATATATATATAATTATTTTTTTGATTTGTTTTTGTGTGTGATTTATTTCTATTTTTTTGATAATAATTAGAAATAACAGGTTTATTGACTCAAAAAAAACGCTATTTTATTAAAAATTTTTAAATAAAATCGAGTTTTTTAAGAATCAACAAGCCTGTTATTGCTAATAATTTTCAAGAGATTATATATATATATATATATATATATATATATATATATATATATCTAATATATAAAATTCTCGTGTCACGGTAATAGAAGTTAAACCCTCCGTATTGGCTCTACCGATTCTCATGAAATTTTGTGTGCATATCGGGTAGGTCTGAGAATCGGCCAACATCTAGTTTTCGTCTCCCTAAATCTTGAAGGGTGGTCCCTCCTTTATTTTTTATTTAATTTTCCGTTCTATTTTTTATAATACAGCATTCAAAAATACATACAACCCTAAATTTTCATCCCTCTACGATCAACCCCTATTTTTTATTTGTTGAATTCCTCCGAAATAGCTCGACCGATTCTCATGAAATTTTGTGTGCATATCGGGTAGGTCTGAGAATCGGACATCTTTTTTTCATCCGTTTAATCATTCTTATGATACAGCAATCAAAATACATACAACCCTAAATTTTCACCCCACTACGATCAACCCCTATTTTTTATTTGTTAATTAAAAACTTCAATTTTCATTTTCATTTTGTCATGACTTAGAATTAAAAAACTCATATTACTCTCAATTTTTTACTCTTCTACGATCAACCCCTATTTTTCCATCGCGATTTTAATTTTTTTAAATTTTATCCATGATCCACAATAGGGTTGCAAGATGGTAATCGAAAATAACAATAGTCTTTCTGAGAATAGGTCGTAATATATTTTTCATACCCCTAAGTGATTAGTGGTGTGTGGTATGGTGGTCAACCCCAAACATTTTTACAATTTTTTTGGACTGAATGTTTATGATGTTGCATTAAAAAATACATACAATTTTAAATTTTACCCTTCTATCAACAACCCATATTTTTCAATAGCCATTTTAATAATTTAAACGTGTGCTGGGTCAGATAGATTGATAAATAGATAGTTAGATAGATAGATATATAGATAACTATCTAAATAAATAGATAGATAGTTAGATAGATAGAGATACATCGGCAGATAGATCAATAGATAGAAAGATAGATAGATAGAAATAAATTATATGGCAGAACAACGTTCGCTGGGTCAGCTAGTATATATATATATATATATATATATATATATATATATATATATATATATATATATATATATATAAAATGTAAAATTTGTCAAAACATAACCTCAATTCGATGTTTGAAATACTCAGTATTTAAGTTATTTGAGCAAAATATACAGTTAAGTGTATCGATAATTTATATTTGATATACCAATTATAGCAAACTTCAATTCTTATACAAGGTTTCCAAAAATTGAGACCTATTAAGTAGAAACTGTAAGGGACTTTAACTTCATTAATTTGAATAAAAATAATTTTCAACTACCTATCGATCGGTGTTAAAATGTTCTATAGGTAAGTCTAGAATTTTTTACATAATACGTAAAAAATCCATTTCTTGCAGAATCAGAGGTTTTTCAAATGAAAGTTTTATTGAATCTAGATGCCAATTATCTTTAGAAATATCAGATAATTTATTAAAATTACCAGTTCAGCTATTCTTTTTGATAAATATTTATTTTGGCTACAACTATTTTTAAATAAAAACGATCACACACAGGCAAGAACAATTCAAAATATATATATATATATATATATATATATATATATATATATATATATATATATATATATATATATATATATATATATATATATATATATATATATATATATATATATATATATATATATATATATATATATATATATATATATATATATATATATATATATATATATATATATATATATATTATTGTGCCTAATTTTGTTTCATCATAACCATTTCAATATGTGGAATTTTCATGGTTTTCCATTTTTGCTCAATAACGTAAACACAACATGTGAACAATTACAATCGGAAAAAGTAGATTAATTTTCATAAAATTGCTTTCGTTCAGGAATAAAAATTTGAAAATATTTTATATTCAAGAAACTCAAGGATGTTAGAATTTAAAACAAGCAAATATCTTAATAATCTTTTATGCATGGGGCAACTTGATGAATTGCAGATTCACATATACTCAACAAATTCTTCAAAGACTTTTGAACTTAAGGGAATGAATTTCATAGTATTTCAGAGAAATGTTCTCACAAATTCATGAAATACTGGTATATTTATTGAATATGTGATTCTGGAAAACTTATTCCACGTGCTCCATTGTAACAACAAGTCTTTCATGTATAAAACATAGAGGTTAATACTCGCAGAATTTTAAATTTAAATTGTATCTGAACAGAAGTTAATAGTTTCAAAATGTTTGATAAAAAATATATACAAGCACTCTTAAAATTAATTCAAGTTCATCATTTGACGATGACATATTCGAAAGCTTCATAATTGATGATATACTAGTAACACGTGATTTTTTAAAACTTCTGTGACTCATTTTACAGTGAGAGTGACTGTACATCGTAATTTTCTATACTAACCTGTTCTGCTCGTAAAATAGCTCTATCTTCTTAATGTCCGGTACTGTTATTGTGAATATGAAATCCATATTAAACTATTGTTCGACCAAGAAATCGAAATTGATTATTAAAATGCAGTCCTTAAATATGTCAACAAAAGTGAATCATAGGTGCATTGGATAAATCAATAATATTGATTTGAATCACTTAAACTAATGCAAGTTCCTGAGAATTATATTTTTTTTTTATTTTACAAACTTAAAGTCTCATCAACCTCTTGGGTTATTAGAGACTACATTACTAGTTACATTCCATTTAATAGATTTATGTCACGTAGGTAACTATTTACTTGATTTATGCTACACTTTAAAACCTAATGTTTCTTTAGTTGACATCATATTGTAGCGATCTCTAGCATTTTGATGTAGGGGGCATTCCTCGAAAATATGTTCAACTGTAAGGATGGTGTCACAGTCTGGGCATTTTGGTTTCTCTGTTTTAGTCAGAAGGTAGCTGTGGGTTAAACGGGTATGACCAATCCGTAATCGGTTCAACAGCACCTGATCACATCGTCTATGTGTTTCCTTCCACCGTTTCATGTCGGGTTTGATTTTTACCAGTTGCCTATTGCTTTGCTTCCATTTACCTTCCCAGAAGGATTTTGTATGTTGTTTCATATGTGCTTTGAAATCTTCTTTTGGGATAAAATTATTATGGATGTTGTTGGCAGAGGAGTTTTGGTTTTTGGCTTCTTGATCAGCTTTTTCATTGCCTTTTATGCCGATGTGAGATGGAACCCATATGAAATGAACTACCTTTCTTTTCCCTTGCAAGTCACTTAATAGATTTCGTATGGACTTGAGGTGAACATTTTTTGGATACATCTGCTGAAGTCCTGTTATGCTATTTAGGGAGACTGTGATGATTGAGAATTTCTCATGGGGAAGATCGTTGATGTATACTAGAGCACTTCGAATAGCAAGTAGTTCTGCTGACAATATGCTGTTGCTAGGGTTCCGTTTATTGCAGATTGAACCATTTGATGTTATCGCTGATGTGGCTACCCCTATTGCACTTTTCGTTGCATCTGTGTAGATTTGTTGGAAGTCAGGATATCTGTCGATAATTGCATTGAAAGAAGTTAAAATTTCCCTATGTGGAGTCGAGTTTTTATCATATCGTAGCAAGCTGAGGCTACAAGAAAATTATATTATTTCATTTTAATCAAGTTCATTTCAGTTTGAACACAATTTCTACCTAGTAAATGTAACTTTTGCAATTATGAAGAATTCCTTTTTTGAAGAAATATTTTTTGTTTTCATATTTTGTGTTATATTATTTCATGTATCTATTGATATGAACGTGTTTTTCAGGATTTATCAAATATATATATATATATATATATATATATATATATATATATATATATATATATATATATATATATATATATATATATATATATATATACGAGATATACGTATATATATTTGAATTGTTGTTGCCTGTGATCTATTTTTAACTTTTTGATAATTATTAGCAATAACAGGCTTGGTGAATCTCAAAAAAACTCGATTCTATTAAAAAGTTGACGTTTCGCCACGACATTCGTGGCTTTTTCAAAACTTTTGAAATATTGAAATTTCTTTGACATTTATTGATTTGAAAAAATGGTAGTTATTTTTAACTATTCAAATTTTTTCAAATCAATAAATGTCAAAGAAATTTCAATTTTTTAAGTTTTGAAAAAGCCACTAATGACGTGGCGAAACGTCAATTTTTTAATAAAATCGAGTTTTTTTGAGATTCACCACCCCTGTTATTGCTAATATATATATATATATATATATATATATATATATATATATATATATTATATCCTAATTCGAATCGTGGAGTAGGCAGATTGAGGCCACAATTCTGAATTATTCCCCTTCTAATTCTCCTGAAGATGGCTTCGCAAAAGGAGCCGAAACGGCGAGATTTTTCAAATCTTTTACGCAGTTCATTCCGTGAACCAAGTTTTTCATATATATATATATATATATATATATATATATATATATATATATATATATATATATATATATATATATGTATGTATACAAGGGTAAATTGGCATGATTCCAATATTATATTTTATTATTCATCAAAGTTATAATCGTGAGAAGTTATTAATGTTCATGAGTTGTTGTTATAATGAAAGATAGATGAGACCTTAATTCCTAGAAGAGCAGTGATTTCCATAAAAGAGGTTTCAAGTATATTAAAACTTTATAGCAGAACACCGAGGAATAATAATTGTCAAATTGAAAATGCCTTGCATAACTTGGAAATTATGGTTTAGAAATGTAAAAGCAAGATGTAACTGGATTTATTCTCTATATTGTTGAACTGATGAAGAATTCTTGATATAATTATGCCTTGGGTGAATTTTGATTGAATGGTTTTTTAAAAGGCATTCAATGTATGCATTCGAACAAACATATTCAATACAGGTTCATTAAACACAGTCAGAATTAGACTTCTAACAAATTGTAATCAATAATAAATGAGAGGAGCCAACATGTACCTAATTACTTATATATGTATATTGTTACGAATTTCCGTAACAATATGATTAGCGTTCCACATGCGACTCCTCGTAGTCCTCGAAATTATTGATCAGCATATTCTTATCGGTACATCGGATATCATCTGGCCTGTCTTTACATTTTGAACCCGAATCCTTCTTATCATTTCGTGAAGGAACATCATCAATTATCAATTCGAAGTGAACGTATCACACCGAATCGGTCTAAATTAGGTCTTAACTCGTCCGGGAGACAAACCATTAACCAGGAATTAGAGCTTCTTGTTCTGTTTGGGGGAGCTAACGAGGGAGCGCTGCTTCAATTTAATTATAAGAGTCAGATGTCGGAAACAGCTTCGTTAACGAGCTCGGTCCCGCTATATTTCGACGTATTTTTAAGTCATAAACGGATAATGGTCTAGTCTAGTTCATATATGCTTGAATAGTCACGAGGAAAACTCAAGCAAACATAACAGACTACATGGATTATACACATATATATATATATATATATATATATATATATATATATATACATATATATATATATATATATATATATATATATATATATATATATATATATATATATATATATATATATATATAAGCAAGAAACAGAAAAATTGGCAACTGCAATGAAGGAGAAACTGAAAGATTCCTACAGTGTTGAACTAACCAAAATGCGTAAACCAAGAATAAAGATCGTTAGCTTCAATCAAAACATGACTAAGGAAAGAATAGAAGAGAGTATATTAGAGCAAAATCGATTATCAGAAGGAATTAAAGTGACTTATATAAGAGAAAACAATTTAGGTTCTACTAAGACAATATTCTGTGAGTGCTCTCCTTATGCATTTAAACAATTAATAGACAAGAAGAAAGTTTACATAGGTTGGGAACGCTACCCAGTATATGAAGACTTGGATATTCCTCGTTGCTTCAGATGCCAGGAATATTATCACAAAAAAGCTTCTTGTAAAAACAAAATAGTTTGTGCAAGATATGGAGAGGAACATGCAATGAAGGTGTGTACGCAAGTAAAAAAGTGCTGCAACAACTGTCTCCAGGCAAACAAACAATACAAGAAGAATTACGACATAAATCATGAGTCTACAGATGCTGACTGTCCTTCTAGTTTGTACCATACACAGGTTTTGAGAAATAGAACGGATTATTGTATAGAATAAGTTTTATGGTTGTGTTAAACGAAGAACTGATTCTAGAAAGTTTGGGTTCAGCGGATGTTGGCAGCCTTGATGTATTGGTTGAAGTTGAGGACTTTCATACTGTGGTGAGTACATCAGAGAGATTTCTCAGTTTAATACATTTCAATATACGCAGTGCAAAAAAAACTTCAATGAATTGATAGCCACAATTCAAACATATAATCTTGATGTTTGTGATGTTATTGTCTTGAGTGAGTGTTTTCAAATAGAGTCAGAAAATAATTTTGAAATTCCCGGATATATTACATATTACAATAAAGCTAACTTTAATAAGAATGATGGTGTTTTGATGATGATTAAATCTGACTTGGATGCCTCATTCTCAGTTGTTAAACTTGAAAGATGTTTCGTTACCCTAGGTGTGTTGAAGCTTAATGTGGGCGGAATCTCATGTATGATATTCGGTGTGTATAGACCAAACCCAACAGATGAGAGACTTTTTATCGAAGACATAGACTCCATTCTAGAGGCAGCGAGGGAGACGAGCCAGGTTCAGATTATTTTAGGCGACATAAATATAAATACATTACAAAAAGATGACCATATAGTCAATAGTTATTTATCGACGTTGGCGAGTAATGGGTTTGAACCCTACATTCGGTCTCCGACAAGAGTGACGAACGACAGCTCCAGCTGCCTTGATCACATATTTGTTAAACAGAAACGTGGTACTGATGATGTTGAGTGTCTATCTTATATTTTAAATTGTAACGTAACAGACCACTATCCAATAGCAATAAATCTAACTAAAAGAGTTAAGAGTCGCAAACATGTCGATAGTTCTGAAAACCTACACAAGATCACAAAAATTGACATACAAAAATTAAAACATCTTTTCATTAATCAGAACTGGTCTGATGTACAGGGAAATAATGATGTAGAAATAGCGACAGATAGATTTACAAATATAGTTTCCAATATTATTAAGGAATCAAAATTGACAAAACATGTATTTATAAATAAAAATAAAAATATCAAACCTTGGATTTCCTCAGGACTGATTGCTTCAATAAAAAGACGAGATAAACTAAAAAAAAGACTATCACAACATCAGTCGTTGACTCTGCAAGCTGAGTACAAGGCATACAGAAACTACTTAAACCAGCTTTTGAAAAAAGCAAAAAATGACTACTACAAAGATTTAATTACACAAAACCAAAAAAATTTAAAGAAAATTTACGAAATTGTTTATGAAGCATGCAATGAAAATTCATCAAACAAAAATACAGAATTGAAGATATTAGATGATAATGGCAAACCGTTTGATGATACTAACCAAATGGCTAATTACTGCAATGACTACTTCGCTAACGTAGAATACAATATGCTCCAGAAAATATCTAAGCCCAAAAATTTCCAACAGAAGTTGGATAGTCAACTAAATACGATATTTCTTGCACCAGTCACACAAAGTGAAGTACTAAACCAAATAAAGGGTTTGAAAAACCACAGTTCACCTGGAATTGACGTTGTAACCACGAACATAATAAAATTAATACATCCATACATTCTTGTTCCTCTTACTCATATTATCAACCTTATCTTTAGCACTGGCATCGTACCTCGTGATTTTAAGATCTCTATCATAACCCCGATACATAAAAATGGGAGTAAAACCTCAATATCTAATTATAGACCCATTAGTGTAATAAATAACTTTTCAAAGATCTTTGAAAAATGTCTGAAAGAACGACTTGTTGAATTCCTGAAACGAAACGATGTGCTACATTGCCAATTTGGTTTTCTGGAGGGCGTGGGTACCTGTGATGCATTGTATGAAGTTACTAAAGAAATAACAAAAAATTTAGATAATGGTCAAAAATGTATTGGAGTATTTCTAGATTTGGCAAAGGCATTCGATACAGTGCACCATGAAACACTTCTTGAGGTGCTCTCTCATTGCGGAGTTCGTGGCATTGTGCTGGACATCTTCACGAACTATCTTGCTGATCGGTATCAGTACGTCAAGGTTGGGAATATCCTCAGTGATCCGAAACTTGTGGAGGTGGGGGTTCTACAGGGTACGGTGCTAGGTCCAATCCTGTTCATCGTTTATATAAACTCGTTATTGAAGCTTGATATTAATGCTCAGCTCATTTCTTATGCTGATGATACAGTTGCACTGTTTAGTAGGGCAACTTGGAATGATGTAAAGAAACAGGTTTTTGATGGAATGAGAGTAATAAAAAACTGGCTAGACAAATATCAGCTAACTCTAAATGTGACGAAAACTAAGTACATGTCTTTCTCAATATCC
Organism: Cynegetis impunctata; assembly: GCA_030704885.1. NCBI lineage: Eukaryota > Metazoa > Arthropoda > Insecta > Coleoptera > Coccinellidae > Cynegetis > Cynegetis impunctata. Next base: position 99,733 of record JARQZK010001583.1, read on the forward strand.
AACCGTAATCGTCCAAACTATAGAACAATTAAAGTAGATAACCTGCAGGAAGAAATTGCAGAGGTTGATGAGATCAAGTATTTGGGCGTGATAATCGATCAACACCTCCGGTGGGGAAATCATGTTGACTACTTGACAAATAGAGTAAGAAAACTTGTATTCAAATTTTATAATCTCAGAGAAATTTTGAAAAGAAATATATTAATATCTATTTACAAGGCACTCGTGGAATCACTATTGAGGTATGGCATACTGGTTTGGGGTGGTCTTTATACCAGAACACTTAAGAAACTGAACGTGGTACAAAACTATATGTTGAAAATTATCTACAACAAAAAACGAGACTATCCCACTAAACTTCTGTACACAAAGGAAGTTTTCAATATTCGTTCTCTATACATTTTGAATGTTTGTATGCATATTTTTAAAAGAGGCAACTTAAAAATGTTTGTTGATAATAAGTATAATACACGAAGTATCACAAATATGCATATACAAGTACCTAATAACTGTAAGAATATAAACAAACGATTCATTACCTACTTGGGACCTAAATTTTATAATATTATACCACTGGAGATAAGACAAAAAAATCACATAAAAAAATTTGGTGTTGCCTGCAGAGAGTATATTAATGACAATTACTCAAAATTTGTCAATTTGTTGGATTAGTATGGAAGCATGCCTGAAATGTTCACGTACGAGCTCGTTTGCACCCGCGATGCGCGCATCGAGCGTTGGTTATGATGAGATTTTCTTTTCTTGTCTTCACATTTCTCTTCTCTTTTTTTTTTTTCATTTTTCAGTTCTCTTATAATTCATTTATTTTTTTTTTCATCCTGCATGTTATTTGCTTTAATTTTATTTTAGACTGTAAGCACATACAAGTATTGAATTACTTAGGTGCAATAAAAATGTGTATGAAATATATAGAATAGCGGTATGTAATATCTATGTTATGACATGTATCTTTGGTAAATATATATTATTATTATTATATATATATATTTATACAGTGGAGGATCAAAGGAAACCGGCCCCATGGGCAACCTTGAGTAGGGCCCCCAAAATACCCCCTCCTCTCCTTCAATTTTCAAAATATACTTATATTGTTGCATGATGATTAAAAATTGGCTGAACAGCTCGAACAGTGTATAATTGCAGAAAAATATCTGATAATATAAAAAATATGAAAGTGTGAAATTAAAAACAGGTGAACAGGTATACATGTAAAAGAATAATGATTAGTAAGATACAGTTAATGATAAAATAAAGGTATAAATATATTTCAACAGAATTTGGCGCCCCTTCTAAACTTCCCATTTGCAATTTGATTGGTTCTAAATTCAACGCTTCTGCTGTTTTTTCCTTTCACTGGTTGTGAGACTGGAAGATTTAAAAATATTCTCAGAAAGACCAAAATATATATATATATATATATATATATATATATATATATATATATGTATATATATATATATATATATATCTTATATATAAAATTCTCGTGTCACAATGTTCGTTCCCATACTCCTCCGAAACGGCTTGACCGATTCTCATGAAATTTTGTGAGCATATTGAGTAGGTCTGCGAATCGGCCAATATCTATTTTCATCCCCCTAAATGTTAAGGGTAGTCCAGCCCTAAATTTTTATTTTTATTTTTTAGACAAAAACATACGATATAAAAATACATACAATCCTAAATTTTCACCCTTCTACGATCAACCCTTATTTTTTATTTGTTAAACTCCTTCGAAATTCTAAAATCCGACAAAATCTATTTCTCATCCCCCTAAATGTTAAGGGTAGTCCACCCCTTAATTTTTTTCTTTATTTTTCTGACAACATTTTCTGTTCTATTTTTTATGATACAGTTTTCAAAAATATATACAACCCTACATTTTCACCCCTCTACGATCAACCCCTATTTAGATAGATAAAAATAATTTATATGGCAGAACAACGTTTGCCGGGTCAGATAGATAGATAGATAGATATGTAGATAGATAGATAGATAGATATATAGATAGATAGATAGATAGATAGATAGATAGATAGATAGATAGATAGATAGATAGATAGATAGATAGATAGATCGATAGATAGATAGAAAGAAAGATAGATACCTATCTAGATAGATAGATAGAGATACATTAGCAGATAGATGAATATATAGAAAGACAGATAGATAAAAATAATTTTTATGGCAGAACCACTTTTGCCGGGTTAGATAGATATGTAGATAGATAGATAGAAAGACAGATAACTATCTAGATAAAAAGATAGATAGATAAAAATAATTCATATGGCAGAACAACGTTTGCCGGGTCAGCTAGTATATATATATATATATATATATATATATATATATATATATATATATATATATATATATATATATATATATATATATATGATGTTCAGAAAGATTTCCGCGGTCGGAAGTATTTGAAAAATTTGGTTCACGGAATGAACCGCGAACCGCGAAATCTCGACGTTTCGGCTCCTTTTGCGAAGCCATCTTCAGGAGAAGTAAAAGGGGAATAATTCAGAATCGTGGCCTCAATCTGCCTACTCCACGAATCGAATTAGGAGGAATCGGAAACAATACGATTGTGTGGTCTCAACCTGCCTACTCCACTAACCGTACTGCTTCCTGTCAACTCTGAAGTCTCAACCTGCCTACTCTTCAGAGTCAATTCGATTCGTGGAGTAGGCAGATTGAGGCCACGATTCTGAATTATTTTCCTTTTACTTCTCCTGAAGATGGCTTCGCAAAAGGAGCCGAAACGTCGAGATTTTTCAAATCTTTTACGCGGTTCATTCCGTGAACCAAGTTTTTCATATATATATATATATATATATATATATATATATATATATATATATATATATATATATATATATAATATAGGGCAGTCTTGACTGATTGGTTGAGGAAAAAATATATATTTAAAAACTTGAGAATGCAGTCAGAATAATTGGACTAAAGAATACTTTTTAGCATATAGTCGAGCAGCCGAGCTTTCGGAAGGAATTGTTTATTTCTTTTTTCAAAACATCTGCAAGAAATGAACAAGTTTCAGTGATAGAGCATTTACAAGCAAGCTAAAAATACGAAAATATAAAGAATTTTGATTTCTAGGTGCATCATCGGTTGTTTTTTGATTATTTGTTCTTTTTGATATTATTATTATGATATATATTGAGATTTTCCAAAATTTTTCGACCATTGGTTATGGTTTATTGCGTATTGACTGTAGTCAAATATTGTGAAGAAGATCGCTTCTTGGTTGTGTGGTTCTGTTCTGCGTTCTCTGGTGTAACTCCGATCATTTTATTCTTGTAGTTTTGACTTTGTCATGATGAGAATACGTGCTGATTTTTAAAATTCTCATAGTTAATTTAATGTTTCTTATGATAATAATTTTCAAAATTTTGCCCATCAGCTTTTCTATTTTTATTTACGTTTTCATATTTAAAATAACCTCAATTTATTAAGTATTTTTAGCCTATTTGAGAATGCTATGTGACTCAAATTTGTTCTTTTCGTGTAGATGTCTTGAAAAGGAAATAAACATTTCTGAAAGCTAGATCATATGACAAAGAGTATTCTTTAACCTAGCACAATTATTCTGACCGCATCCTCAAGATTTTACACATATATATATATATATATATATATATATATATATATATATATATATATATATATATATATATATATATATATATATATATATATATATATATATATATATATATTTATATATATATATATATATATATATATATATATACAGATCCATTCTATCATTTTCAGAAGTATATAATAAATATTGATTCAATTATTATTTATGGTTTCAATGTCATGATAGATGTGCAACACACATCGGAAATAGTAATTTAAAAATCTTCATTATCGATTTTCAGAAGTCTATTGTATGACGGATAGATAAAATAAATTTTGAATAATGTTGAAACCCTACATTTGGTACCAACGTTCAACCCTTAGTCAGTACACCAATGAATATTTATTTTCATTCATTCATATGCGAATTTTATCTGGTCTAACTGGCCTATATTTTATCATACATATATTTAAACACAACACGGGCTGAATGCATCGAAACAAAATTAGCATTTTTTGGATATTTTATTTTCATTCCACCATAAATTATTTTAGAACACACTCCGTCTGTTTATATCTTGATACCCGAATCTCCGCCTGGGGCTATTCCATAATGAAGTATGTTACAGACTACACTCTAAACCGCTTATCTGTAATGAAAACTGTGAAAGGTGCATTAAATTTTCCATCTGATTGAGGTTTGTTAATATAACGCTAAAGGCGCTTAAGAATTATCACATTGGGGTTTTTTGTATCAAATTATGAATAATGAATTATTCTTATGGCTATTGGTTGGAAACTATGTCTGGAATATATAAATAAGGAACAACTAAATTATGAAAGAATACTTTAGGGATTTTGTGCTTTCCCTACTGCTTATGCAATTTGGTAATTATGTAATCTTGTCTTCAGAATTGAGATGACCAAAAACGTTGCTATATCTGTTGGTAGAAGAATCATTTTCTCATGCTATCATCAAAAATTATTAATTCAGCTAAATTCAACACCTTGAATCTATATTCGTCCTGAAATAACAGTAATGGTTATCATCAACTTGAAATTATCATTACCAATCTACTGGCATTATTATGATGAAATGAACTTTGATGCTTTGTAACTGTTACATAAAGTGAACAAGGAAAATTCTTTAATAATTTAAAAAATTATCAAACAACTTTCGAAGGAAGCTGGTTATACGTATTCAGCAACGCAAAATCTGCATTCACAATCGAACGGTGAATTATAGAAATTGTCAAGTCACCCCGACTCAAAATCTGCATACAGCTGTTTCGATCTTATTAGATCTCATCAGTGCAGCTTATTTGACTCGGAGTGAATTAGCAAATCTCTAATTGTTCCCCAATACAAATCGTGGTCAGTAACACTGGTCGGATAAGAATCCAGAGCGCCATCCCACCAAAGATGTTGGGAAACAACAATTCACCGCTTAGACTGAAAATGCAGAAATTCGTCGCTCGAACACGTACCTCCTGATATGAAGATATCTACTCTACAACAGTGGTGTATATGTGTATGTTCACTTTATGTAATGTATGAAATTCACCATGGTCGATTAGTATGTGTTTCATGATTTGATCTTTGTAACTGTCTCTTTCATGATACAATTTTTATCCCCATGTTTGAGGAGTATTGATGAAAGTTTCTAGAGCATATCTAGGCGAAAATACGTTTTCATCTACGTATTTCACAGCTCTACAATTATTTAAAAGAAGGACCTTTTTATTTGGGGTTGTTTCTTATGCAGAGTGAATCTATCACAGTTTTGGCAATGAAGTGAAGGGGATATGCATAATGGAAACTTTTCAAAACTAGTAAAAGAATATGTGGAAATTAGCTTTGAACAATATATCCAAAACTCAGTCTTATAGGACTTTTTCGAGTATGCATGGAGCTAAAAAACCGCTGTCCAAATTAAGTTGGATGGTTGAAAAATTGATGTTTATGAAGACTCTCTTGGTAGTATGAACTTCAATCCTCGAAAGTCGATATTTTTATATATACCGAATAATTATCGTACAGCGTTCGTTCTTTTTACTAACTTTAAGTAATTAAACATTGCAACCTTTTTGCAAGAACAGAGACCTGTAACTTGTAAATTAACGAAATTATTAAATTAATAAATAAATAAAAAATTCTTTGGCTATCAATTGTTATCTTCGTTACTTATCATCCGATTAAGTCGGGCGAGGTCTCATACTCTTCGTAATTTAATTATCTACAAATTTGCTATTGACACTATCCAGATTACTCCATTAGTTTATTAGTTATAAATGAAAAAGTAATAAAAGTACGATTTTTTTATTGAAATTGTTCATAAAAAAATAAATAATGGTATTTGCGTGTCCAAAACATAACACAATTAATCTATGAATCACCCTGCTCACGATGGCATAGTTGGTTTTCAGATGGAATCGATGTCAAAAAACGACTTATATTGTGCTCTGTTGCTTGGACTATATGGAGATTTTAATTTTTCATAATTTTTGAGAATTTGAGCAACTCATCAACTTATCCAGATTGAATTAGCGGGCTGAAATTTCGACTGTGGATTGAGTGGATATTGGAGAAATGTATTTTGATGGTTTGTATAGTATTCCTAGATCGTCGTTTAAGCTGTGGTTTATTGTTTTTTGGTAGTTTTTGATGTTTTGCTCAACTCCACAATTTCCGTTGATTCAGTAAGTGGGTTTGGTATGTGGATTGAGTTGATGTTAGTTAAGTACATTATGGAATAGTTGGTTTATTCGACCGCAACAATTTTTGCGCGTTTCTACATCCACCCCACAGATGCATCTGAAAGGCTTAAAATATTTACGAGAAATTGGTTGATGTTAGGTAACGGAGCTTAGTAACGGAGCTTAGTAGTAGCTGCTCAGGCGTTATTTTTTCGAAGTAGTGTTACTCCTGAATACTCAAAGTGTTTTAATGCAGTTTTGAAGCGAAATTTTGAAAATGTAAAATCCATTATTGCAATTAACCAACTTTCTTCTAATTAAGATGATGTTGTTCAACCAATAAAAAATGAATCGTAGGTATACTGGACACATAGAAAATTGATGACCTCAAATAATTCTAGCTGCATTTCTTGAAAAAAACTAGCTTAAAAAAATTTATATCAAATGCAGGAATCAGTATATCGAAAAATAAAATATCGTGATTCAAGTCACCTTGAAAAACGTTTGAAATATATGCATGAAGTCGATGATTCAGAGTCAGGTGAAAAGTTAATGTGGTATGATATACCGATACACCTTTTTAATTGCTGCAGATATAGCGAACAGTAAATATGGTATTTAATATTTTAATGATATTCAATATTGCTAAAACTTCATTTGAATTAATACAATGAAAATGTGGAAAATATACATTCAAGTTATTCGCTAATGAATATAGTGTTCAAGGTTAAGTTACTATCCACCGTGATGAATCATAAACGTAAAAAATTCCTATACAATTTTGACTTGGAGTTAAAGTTTTTCATCAAATTTGCTGTAAATTTATTGAAATAATATTTTTAGTTTAGATTGAAATTAGTCTGGAAATATTGACAATTTAAATTTACTTTGTTGTTTACTATCATAAAAGTATATTGTAATTATGAATATATCTAGGGAGGCATTTTCGTACTTTCGTCGTACAATAGTCAATAGTTTCATAATGATCAACTTGCATATAGTATAGTTATTTATCTACAACCGTGCGTAAATTATGTTTTTACACACCCATATTAGTGCGGTAACTATAACTTTAACGCACTAGTGCGGAAAAATCAGTTTAACGCACTAGTGCGGTAAAAATCATTTTAACGCACTAGTGCGGTAAAAAATTATTAAAAAAATTATGAAATATCCATATTTTCGACTGACATTTTGACTGACAACTTCAAAGTGTTGTTGCTTTTTTTTGTCACTATGACATCCTAATTTTCATAACAATAAAAAAAGTTAAAACATTGCTGGTGGCCAATTTGGGAAATTTTAGACTATAATTAATTTGTATCTAATCAAAACGAACGGTTGTAGATAAAATAGTATACATAACTCGCGTGGTAAAGGTTTTTAGCACACTTAAGTGAATGAAAAAACTCGCCTGCGGCTCGTTTTTCAAACTTCACTTAGCGTGTGCTAAAAACCTAGCTACCACACTTATTATGTAATATACTATTATGTACCAAGTGCGTTATATAGATCCCAACGCCCGATGGGCGTTGGGATCGCACTAGTAACGCACTAGTAACGCACGTGGTGTATACAATCTTTTATTTTTCACGAAAAAGTTATTTTATTATAATGAAAAATCGATTTTAAAATCGGTTCATTGCTCCTATACTTTCCATTTTCCTTCTCATAGTAGGCATGTCATTTGTTGATATTTTGACGTTTGTGGATATTTTTGTCATCATATTTAGTGAATGTCATTGCTGCCTTCTTTGTGTAGTCTCATAGAAATAATGGAAACGAAAATGAATTTACCCAAGAATATCATAGAAAATGCAGCCAAAGCTGCGAATAATTCATTCAAGGATTATGAAGTATTTAATCAATGAAAGTTGCTTCATTTCTCCTCGTACAAATAGCGGGCGTTATGATCCATAATGCCTGCTCATTACGCCCTAGGGCATAATGAGTGTATTTATAGCAACCGTATCTAAGGTAAAATCAACAAATAATATACAAGTAAAAATAAAATAATTTAAGTCAGTATTCAGGAAATCAATCTATAGAAATAGAAAAAAGTGGAATAATAAGGAAGATTACAAATCATTTTTGTCACTAAATGTTGATTTTTTGTTGAGTTTTTCGGGACACCCAAAAATAATCTCCTACTGTTGAGAACTTTCATGCATCAAGAGTTGCAGATGTATCCTATTTCTCAGGAATATAGAATAATACGGATAAAAATTGTATTCACGCAGTAGGATTTCTTCAAATTGAAATTCAAAAATCTGTTTTAGTATCACGTAAAAAATAATCTAATATGACTGATTTTTTTCCACATACTACTTAAATGATGTTCTTAAAAAACTTTTTTAGCTTTTTTCGTTCAAAATGTGTTTGTATATTTCATATATTTACGTAGATATTAGCTACATACAAACAATTTCAAATAATATGTATGCACACATAAATAGATAAAGTACCTATGTTAATAAATACTTTCATTTGTGCTTATTCATAAATAAAATGTTTTAGTAGATGCTTTAAGTAAAACATGATGTTTAATTTGAAATAAAATTCACACCTCGTTTATAACGGCCACTCGCTTATAGCGAACACTTCCTAGTTCCCCTTGAGGATTCGTTATATCCGAGTTTGACTATATATATATATATATATATATATATATATATATATATATATATATATATATATATATATATATATATATATATATATCAGGGGCGGCTAGTCAAAGGAGGCTAAGGAGGCTAAGCCTCCTCAATAATATTCCGTGTATCACTAATATATATATATATATTATATTGAATAGTCAGCATTCAGCATATTCATATTAATCAAAATCATATTATTTTATGCACCTACCTTCCTTTCAACCTACATTATATAATATAATTTATTAATTGAGATAGAAGGTATTTACATTTACTGCATTTCATTCATTTCAAGATTTGTGGCAACGCTGCGGAAAGCTTAGAAAGGTATATTCTCAACGTTCATTATGCCTGCCACAGAAGCAAACTCACACCACTCAAAAACAAATACTCCGAATGAATACTTCATTGAAATAGAAAACCAAAACACATGTACATGGCAAAACCGATAAAGTCCAGTCTTATAAAATGTCGACCAATCACAACTATAGAATCTCCCTGACATCGAGTAAAGTCGTTGATTGAATCGTAGTATGATCCTAATTCGTACTGTCTGAATAATGGACGCCAGAATCAGCTCGCGTTACGCGTATTGTTTTAAAATCAGTTTGATTACTGAAATTAATTTCAAAAATTTCAATAAAGACTTAGTGGAATATTTGATATCCCATAACTTTAATGCCCTAAGTTATGAGGATAAAGTTTTGATAAAAACAAAAAAAACCTACCCCTGAATTAAACAATTTGGTGCAGCGTAACAGAAAACAAAACCGCGGTTTTAATACATTATGAGAGACATCTTTGCCTAACCGGATCACAGGTAAAAAATAAATTATTTTGTTGGCAGTGTTTACTTTTTACTAGTGAAAATGTCTCTGTTTGGGGCCGCTTAGGATTTGAGGATTTAATTCTATACCTAGTTGAAAGTGAGGAATTTTTCACCGATAAAGTAACTTTGAATACAGCACGCGGATTAATATCTTACTTACAAGATAAGGAATTTATATATTTTTTAAACATCTTTAAATTAATTTTTGAACAAACAGAAATAGTTTATCAAATCTTACAGCACAAGTTTTCAGATGTAATTTACTCACGAAATCGGCTCAAGTTTCTTTTGGGAAAAATTTCAGAATTTCGTGCAGAAGTTTATTTTAAAAAACTATATTCTGTATTTCAAACTACTGATGATACGACTCAATTTAGCCCAAAACGAAAGAAATTCAGTTACGCAGATATGGAGCTTCACTATAAGCAAATATTTTATGAAATTTTGGATACTATTAGGGGTCAAATAGAAATAAGGTTCTCTGATTTGAAAGAACTGCATTTCTTCGACTTACTCAATAAAAATTTGTTTACCGGATTTTCGGCTAATTTTCCAGATAACCTTTCGGAAAATTTATGTCAAAAATACACTTTTTTTGATAAGGTGGCCATAAAAAAGTGAACTGTGTGTTGTTTATAATGACAATGAAATTTTGGGGCAAAATGAAAATCATGTGAGGACTATTAAATATCTTTTTGATAATGATTTGAATCAAGAATTACCCCAAGTTTATAAACTCTTATGTCTAATTGTTTCTATCCCGGTGACATCAGCTTCCGTAGAGCGCTCGTTTTCCACTCTTAAGAGAATTAAAACTTATTTACGAAATTCAATGAGCCAGGATCGTTTGAAAAATATTAGTTTGTTGTCTATTGAAAAGGAATTGGTAAAACTTTTGGCGAAAGACAAAAAATTTTATGAGGCTATTATAGATCATTTTGCTAACGTTAAAGATAGCAGAATCCCGCTAATCTTCAAAAATATATAATAACTTTTTATTTGCTCTCACCAGCTGTTAAAAAATTCGTTAAGTAGGTAGGTAGGTACCTATTATGTGAAAGAAAAAATTTGATGAATAGATGAATTGATTAATTGGCTGAGAAGAATTTTTGTGAATATTGTAAATAGGAGTTGTAGGTCTCAAGGTAGACACTCGAAAGTGAAAACAAATTAATAGCTTAGGGTGCTTGTTTTACTTTGATTTTCTTTAAATTATATTGACCTTGAAATCCTAAAAATTTTCGCCTATGGTGTATTTTTAACACCTCTTGTAGCGTCCTCAAACCAAAACCTCACGAGCCGCCACTGATATATATATATATACAGGCCGTTTTTTTAGCTGATCCCACTATTGCTATCTTGGAAACGGAGAGACCTACAAGGTCGGTTAAATTGGATAAAAGTTTCCAATTTTGGGGAGCAATAATATGCCTTTTTCAGATCTCAAATATCAATGTTTGTTTTCGAGATATTCGACAAAAACTAAAATAGCCGAATTTCGTTTTTTGGCTCTACCGCCTCCATTTCGAATGATATAAGAAAAAATCAGAAGAGTTTTAATAATGTTTCATACTCGTTATAATCTGATATTAACCAAATTTCAATGCGACGTTTCGTTCATTAGGTTTCATCATCAGCTTTATTTTTTCAAATATGGGCCTCTAGATTTTTTCATCAATTTTGGTAGCCACTGTGTAAATTCAGCTATTAATAACATTTGAATAAAAAAGCGTCAATTTCAGTATCGCCTCCACTGTTATTTACTGTACAGCTCTTACTCGAGGGTTTTTCTAATGCACCATGATTCCGTAAAGTCCTCTCAATGCGTTGAAAATATCTTTCGGATGGCTGATACTTTTCGGGGTACAATTCCCTATACATAGCTAGAGATCTAGTAGCATTTCTCAAACATTTCGCGTTTACGAAAAGCAAACCAACTTTCTCGTCATTTGAAAAATTTATGGTTTCTACCTCACAAATTCACAGGAATCAAATAATTATTTATGTACTTGTAAATAGATTTGACATTTTGTTATTCTGTTAATTCATGGCTCACTTTGAAACAATAAATCCATTTCAGTACTCTCAGAATTTTTTCTCCAAGATTTCTATTTGCCAGAAGACATCATAAACAAACATTTATGCTCCATAAAAGTTGGCTTTTGAACAGTTCTTTCATATTCATACAAAAACCCTGGAATGCATAGGCACGTTGAAAATTTCAAAAGATGTATGGAGTATCTTTGAGTTCTAAAATTTTGGTTTCTACCTTTTTCAGACTACACTAATATAAATTGTTTGACCAAATATTGATGATGTTTTTTCGGAGAAAACCGTCGAGAAATACATGTATTGTAATTGATAGCTGAATTTGTTATAACAGTGGCCACTAAAATTGATGAAAAAATCTAGAGGCCCATATTTAAAAAAATAAAGCTGATGATGGAACCTAACGAACGAAACGTCGCAATGAAATTTGTTTCATATCAGATTATAACGAGAAACATTATTGAAACTCCCCTGACTTTTTCTTATATCATTCGAAATGGAGGCGATAGAGCCAAAAAACGAAATTCGGCTATTTTAGTTTTTGGCGAATATCTCGAAAACAAACATTGATATTTGAGATCTGAAAAAGGCTTATTATTGCTTCCCAAAATTGGAAACTTTTATCCAATTTAACCGACCTTATAGGTCTCTCCGTTTCCAAGATAGCAATAGTGGGATCAGCTAAAAAAAACGGCCTGTATATATACAGGGTGATTCATTAATATGTGTGAATATTTTAACGGGAAAATTTTGAGCTCAAAATATGAAGATCTAACCCAATTTGCTTACACAAAATATTTCTCCTTACTTATTTACAGGGTGTTTTATTTAGATTATTTAAAATGAAATTTGTTCATTACTCGAATGCTGCTTGATATTTCTTTATGATATTTGGCAGTAAGTTAAAGTAGTTTGGGACACATCAACTTATAGTAAAGAAGATTTTACGGATGAAAATGAAACGCGACACGAAAATGTGCGACGTTTTTGTCCATGAAGGGGGAGAGAGCGATCGAAACCGATTGAGAGAGAGTAAGAAAGGGCGAACGAGAGGAGGGAGAGAGCGATTGAGAGAGAGCGAGAGAGAAAGGGAGATCGAGAACAAATACAGGCTATTGTTGACGTTTTAAGTTTACAAAATTTTAATATTCACAAATAACATGTGGTAGTTTAATTTGCCATTAGTCATTTGAGAATTTAATAAACAATTTTTCATAAAATATTTCATAAATTCTATTTTCTAAATTCTTCCCTTCCTCTAAGTAGCAGAGCTTTAGATTAGTATAAATATAAACGAGATTTAAAAAAGTTTCACTTCTAACATGTGAACTTTGTACGCACGCATTTTTTTTCTGGATATCATTATTTGTTTTCGTGAAATAATCATGGAACTTATCACTAACGTTTTTTTTATCTGTACTTTTATTGCCAATTAAAATTCTCGAATTGAGGTAGATGTGTTTTCACTCCCATACAAACATACAGAACACTCAAAAATTACAAGTGTGAATGCCAAAAATTAGAAGAATTATTTACAGGGTGTTTTATTTAGATTATTAAAAATGAAATTTGTTCATTACTCGAATGCTGCTTGATATTTCTTTATGATATTTGGCAGTAAGTTAAAGTAGTTTGGGACACATCAACTTATAGTAAAGAAGATTTTCTCGCTATCACCAGTGGCGTACGGCAGGGGCACGGGAAGAGTTCTTGTTTCCTAAATTCTACGCCACTGACAGAATTGTCATTTTAGTATAATTTTACGGTTCTCCAATATTTTCTCTGTAAATAAGGCACTCCTTTTTTTTAGGCACGCGAGAGCCACTATTTTTCGAGATATTTAACGTTGAACATATGGCTGCACAATTCTTTTGATTTTTATGTAAAAGTCATGTCGTTTTGGATGTATTACTTAAAATAATCATTATTAGGTATTTTGTTTCAATTTATAATAATATTAACAAACAATTTAAAATAGAACAACTACAAAAATATCCAGCGCTACATAAGAAAGTCAAAATAAATACTTAATTATCAAGATGTTCTTTAAAATTTTTGGAAGAATATCAAATTTATGAACAAAACTTAAAAACAATTTACAACAAATGTTCAATGTGATCTCCGTTAACCTCAATGAAATTATCCATTCTTTCGCTAAACGATCTTCTAAATTTAAAAAATATGTTTGGCTGATTCGCAATAAAATTAGCGGAATTTACAATTTGTTGCCATAGTTCCTGGCAAGTATTTATCGTTTGGGATATTTTTGTAGTTGTTCTGTTTTAAATTGTTTGTTAATATTATAAAAAATTAAAAAAAAATACCTAGTAATGTTTATTTTACTCAATACATGCAATCGTATGACAAAAAAACACCGACAGACTCGTACATAAAAATTAAAAGAATTGTGCAGCCATATGTTCAACGTTAAATATCTCGAAAAATAGTGGCTCTAGCGTTAAGAAACAAGAGTGCCCTATTTACAGAGAAAATATTGGAGAATCGAAAAATTATACTAAAATGACAATTCTGCCAGTGGCGTAGAATTTAGGAAACAAGAACTCTTCCCGTGTCCCTGCCGTACGCCAGTGGTGATAGCGAAAAAGTCTTATTTACTATTATTTGATGTGTCCCAGAATACTTTAACTTACTGCCAAATATCATAAAGAAATATCAAGCGGCATTCAAGTAATGAACAGATTTCATTTTTAATAATCTAAATAAAACACCCTGTAAATCAGTAAGGAGAAATATTTTGTATAAGCAAATTGGTTTAGATCTTCATAATTTGAGCTCAAAATTTTCCCTTCAAAATATTTACACTTATTAATGAATCACCCTGTATATATATATATATATATATATATATATATATATATATATATATATATATATATATATATATATATATATATATATATATATATAAATGGTGGCCCAGGAAGTATAAAAAAGATACAATAACCACTTCCGCACCTCACTGTTGAAATTCAGTAGTATATTAGACAATAATTTTCGGGGAAAATATGACGAAAAACAGAGTTAAGTGATACCGTATCGTATCAAAACTATGAGATAACTCAAGCCAAAATCATTATCTCGGAAGGATGCGTTCATTTTGAGTTTGAAATTGATAAGTGCTTTTTGTCGTGTCAGAGATTTTGATCGTAATTCTATATGACTTTCTTTCAATACCTTTGTTACTCAAAATCCTTTCTCATAAACATGAAAAATAGATAATCAAAAAGACAGATACCTACTTTCTTTCTGACAACCGGAAAATGATAAACTTCTACAATGACAATATAATTAAGAGAATTACGACTATAATGATCCTTTATAGGCAATATTAGCTGGTTATCGATAAAAACATCACTGATTTATGAGAATAAATAGTTTTGCACAAATAATGCCTTAATTATTCAGGTCTACAATTATAAACAAGCTAAAAAAGAAAACAAACAATAGTCGTCGATTAAATTTGCATAATCGCAAGGTTATTTCCATTGCAAAGTTGTTTACACGTGCCTATTATGAATTTTTCGTACTAAGTCTAAAATGTCAACAATATTCAGCTTCACAGATTACGACAAGGTGAAAAAAGGAAATGACTTCTTCTGTTATGAATGTCAAAAATATTCGACGTCACTCGTAGTTACGTATATTTACAAATTCTGTGAGTTGTAAGTAAACAATTTAAGCAATTTAAATATCCGAAACTAAAGAGAACTTCATTTAAATACTAAATTTATTTTCATCAATGTGAATTTTAAACTTAAGAAATGTTCAGTTCATGAAGAATATGCTGGTTTACCATAGTCAATTTGAATATCACATAAAGTGAACAAGGAAAATTCTTCAATAATTTGAAAATTATTAAACTATCCTCAAGGGAGTTGATTATGTATATTCTGCGACTCGAAATCTGCATTCACGAAGCAACTACGAATTATAGAAAATGTCAAGTCAGCCCGATTCAAAATCTGCATACAGTAGTTTCGAGCTTATTAGATCTCTTCATACGACACTGTGAGCTCCCAATATCTTTGGCAGAGCTACGGGTTGTTATGCATATAGTAGTTCAGTCCAGATTTGTATTTGGGAACAATTATAAATATGTTAGTGGCTCCGTAGTTCAGTGGTCAGTGCGTTGGGCTACTGAACAGAAGGTCGCTGGATCGAATCTCGGCCGAACCAACGAATTTATGTGGAGCCACCTATCGGAAGTCAATGGCAAACCACCGAGAAGTATTCTGCCTAGTAAAGACGTTCGGAACCGTCGTAAAACTGTAGGTCCCTTCTATTCGTGTATCACTGTATCACGCACAGCACGAATAGTTGTAGAGAGGTTGCCTACGCCCGAAACCGGGTACGGAACCAGAAGAAGAAGAAATATGTTAATGGTCTCCGAATGAAGTAAGCAGCACTGAAGAGATCTTATAAGATCGAAACAGCTGTATGCAGATATAAGAGTCGGTGTGACGTGACATTTTTTATAATTCACTGTTGCTTTGTGAATGCAGACTCCTTCCTTGGAGGATTGTTTGATAATTTGAAATTTTTTGAAGAATTACCTTGTTCATGTTGAGAAATCTCACTTAAAATCAAAATCAAATCAAAATATGCTTCATTGTCTTAAAATTATACACTTTATTGACAAAGCAAAAAATATAGGCAATAAACAATGTGAAACATAAAAATAAACACACATCAATCAAAAAATATACAAACCAAACAATGTAATACCTAGAAATAAAAATCACACCACAAAATACATACAAACTTTACAATAGAACCGAGAGTGCCAAATCCTCCTCAATCGAAGCTGATGCGCCTGTGTTATTCAATTTGGTCATATCGATCAATCAATGCTAAGAATAGATCATTTTAGGTCACGTGACTTTGACAGGTCCTATATGTTCACTTGGCGGGCAGACAAACTTTATTGTGTCATTACTGTCATTTGATACTCGTTATTGATAGATGTATTTGTTTTTTTTTTTGAGTTTTATAGTATTTTTAGAATGAAAATTCAACAAATTCTTGAGTTATGTCTCGTAGTGAATATTATTTAACTCTTACCGATGATGTGAAAGCCTGTTAGGACAAGAAATTGGAGATAATAGACGATATAGACCCATATTCATTTGGAGAAGTCAGTTGTCCAAGGATCTGGAAGTAATCCCTTCAGTATCTTTGATGGATTTGGTAAATTATATAATCCTTAGTCATAGCTTCTACACTGGACAGCAGCTTAAAACCTACAAATCTTTATTGGCCTACAAATATTATGAGTCTGGGTATGTCCAAGATGTTTTGGCTCGACAAATGAATGATATTGCCTACATTGTTGTTGGAAAGGTAGGCATAGCAAACAATTTTATTATTTCTAAATGTCAAATTTCACTATTATATTTTTCATCAATAACTTTCTCATTGTTACAGATTAGACTTTCTCAAAAAGCAAGGTTTGGCTAATCCCGTTATCAGATGGGGTTGTTTCCAGTGAACATTGCACATGTATGGCAGGTTTGGGGGAAGTTTGTAGCAATGTGACAGCATTAGTGTTTTGTTTACAACCTTGTCCAGCTGAAAACGAAAATGAATCTGTTTCCTGCACACAAAGGCTTGCACAGTGGCCTGTACCTTCTACGAAAGTCATTGACTTGTTTAAATCATTTAGTTTGTTGTCAAAAATGAATAAATAATTTTACATTAACTGTTTTTAATTTGTCAACAACATTACATAGGGTTGAAAATAAGCAATATCTGTTTTTAAATAGCTTTATTATTTCCAAGAAAATACAAAGTGATCATAAATTAGAAGTCACCTTACTCTAAACAATTGATTAACTATTTCAATCTTTGGCACGCTTATTGTGATAAATCCTGAAACAAGAATATGTGTTATTTGATCATGAACATAAATAACCACTTACTAATCTTTTTGAATCGTTCATCTGACCTCACTGTACTTCTTTTGTGTCGATTCAGGGACTGTACATCTTTTTTTCACCAACTATATAAGTATCCCATGTTTTGAGTGGGTACCCAATCTGGGTTATTCTTATTCTCTAGTAGGGCTCGTTGTCCTAAATATATAAGAGCATTACTTTCATTCAGCTTTTAGCATCATTGTTTTGTTGTTCTTTTTGTACCTTTTTTTAGGATATTATTTTGAAAAATCAAGGAACCAAACTCAATTATAATCAAAATACTCACCCAATAGGAAATGTCTTGAACAAATTCTAGCATTTCTCAGCATACTTTCGCTTAGAGGACCCCTTTTTAAAGCCCTAACCCATAAGTCACGTCGTTGTTTTGACAAGGCATTTAAATAGTCTCCACGGTTTTTCAGCGCGGTGGGAATCCTGAAGAATCGAACTTGGTCTCTTTCCGATCTCATTGAACACTTAACAACACAACAAAACATTGGCATTTTAATAGTATATTGCAAACTCCGTAACGACTTTTACACTGTAAGCATAGGCCGAAATGTTTGTCTGCCCGCCAAGTGAACATAGAGGATTTGTTTTGACAGTTGTGACGTCATCCTAAAATGATCTATAGTGGTCATCTATATATATAAGGTCTATCAAGCAAATAAGATTTTGTTTGTTTCCGAAAATTGGCCAAGGAAGTTATAGATTTTAATTCCTCTGGAAGGTGATTATGAATTTTCTTAGCATTGTGAATGATGGACTTTTTTGGTTAATTCAGAGGAAGGAATAGGGAGATGAACTTACTGTAATTATCTGTAAAATATTGAACATATTCCAATTTGCATGTTACTAGTAATTTTGCGTTATTTCAATTCTTTGGATCTATGCGGTATATTGCATTTCAATTTATAGCACCGCATGTATGTTTTGGTTACTTAAACTCAAAGTTCTGCTACACTCATGGTTTAACTCATCAATTACATGTTGCTTCATCTAATAGTAACTTAGAAGATGCCACTAGAAATTCTGGAATTTCGGAAAAACTGTAAATAGTCCCTGAGAAGAAGGGTTGCCAAATGTAACTATTTTTCGTTAATGTTTTTTGCAATTTTTAATTATTGAAGTGAAACTTCTTTATACGCATGAGGGTAAAATTTTTACGGATGAAAATGAAACGCGACACGAAAATGTGCGACGTTTTTGTCCATGAAGGGGGCGAGAGCGATCGAGACCGATTGAGAGAGAGAGTAAGAAAGGGCGAACGAGAGGAGGGAGAGAGCGATTGAGAGAGAGCGAGAGAGAAAGGGAGATCGAGAACAGATACAGGCTATTGTTGACGTTTTAAGTTTACAAAATTTTAATATTCACAAATAACATGTGGTATTTTAATTTGCCATTAGTCATTTGAGAATTTAATAAACAATTTTTCATAAAATATTTCATAAATTCTATTTTCTAAATTCTTCCCTTCCTCTAAGTAGCAGAGCTTTAGATTAGTATAAATATAAACGAGATTTAAAAAAGTTTCACTTCTAACATGTGTACTTTGTACGCACGCATTTTTTTTCTGGATATCATTATTTGTTTTCGTGAAATAATCATGGAACTTATCACTAACTTTTTTTTTTATCTGTACTATTGCCAATTAAAATTCTCGAATTGAGGTAGATGTGTTTTCACTCCCATACAAACATACAGAACACTCAAAAATTACAAGTGTGAATGCCAAAAATTGGAAGGCACAGTGAATAGTTTCAATAGATGAAAATATCGAGTGAATATCAATGAATTAAATTATCGGGGGTAATACCACTAGAGCTCAGATTTAGCCGGATATTTTTTCGTCGTTAAAATCGAGTTAAATTGCCAATGAAAGTAAGTATGAGAAAACAACCACAAAAAATATCCTGCTAAATCTGAGCTCGCGTGGTATTTGGTAAGACAATTCCATGAATTATTGTTAATGTCAAATCAGTGAGAGGGTTGAAAGTAACTTTAAATTTTTCGAAATACATAGTTTGCAACATTTTCGCGGTTGTGTTCCACATTGTTTTCACCTCGCATTCTTTATAATCTTTCCCATGATATTTCTTCATATTAAAGCCCCAGTCCATCAATATTCCTGCCACATTTTTCACTGACTGTTCGGTTTCCAAATTGAAGTTTCGTTGTTTACAAAAATTCGCTAAATTGATTCCAAATGAAAGAATGACTTTTTTTTGTATTTTCAGGAGTTGATTTTTCGATCTCCCTTATTATTTCTGCCTCGCAAATATTTCCAAATCTCAACATATTTACTAGAATATTTGGTATTTGTTGTGAAATTTTGTTTTCGACATTTACAATAAATTGTCAAACTGATGCAACTTTTGCTAAACGAATAATTGCTAGCGTTGGTAAAGTAACGTAATTTATCCGATATTTTTATCCACTTGCATTTCTGTTCGTTCCTATTTATCCGATAGCAAACTACGATTTTCGTTCTCTCAAATGGGAATTATTATACATGAGTGGAATTGTCCTAGAAGTAATTTCATTAGATGAAAATATCCAGTTACGATTAATTAATTAAATTATCCTAGAAAGCACAGCACTCTCCGCTATCGTTTCAAATTATCAATTGCAAATTGAACGTTGCCATTCAAAAATTTCGAATTGAGGACGATGTATAAAATGTTTTCGTTCCGATGTAGAATCGCTAGAGGAATGAAATCATCATCATAACAACAAAGCAATCATGTTATCATTTGGGTCAGTGGAGTTAATAGTTATCTAATCAACATAACCATCGGACGAAGATATTAAATTTTATTAGCACACTAAAGTTTATTTTCTGGTCTAATCTAATATTGATTCATTAGAATATGAAAAATGTTAATTGGGTTACAGCTGTAAATGTACGCATGTGGCAAGAACGTGTGAATGAAAAGTTTTTTCAGATGTTTGTGCAAGAAATTTGTTATGGTTGAAATGTTTTTAGCACTGCCACGTTGAGGAGTAATTCGAGATGCCGAATGAACTGAAAAACTATTTATTTATAAATGATATTACGTTATTACGTGTCTGAAGATCAGTGGAGAAATTACGCTTCTTGCGGATGATACGAGTATTACTTGGAGCAATCCTAAATCTGCTACGCTGCACTCTGAAATGACAATTGATCTTGGATTGATCAAGTCCTAGTCTGATGCAAACTTACTTTGCTTCAACGTAGATAAAACCGTCGCCTTGTTTTATAGAGATAACTCCCAGGATCTATTCCTGCAAAACCATGCCATTAAAATAGTCGATTATGTCAGATTTTTAGGCCTCTTTATCGACAATAATCTCAAATCTCCACAGCATATGCATTTCTTAGATAAAAAATTATCATCGGCCTGTTTCGCCATTAAATCCATCTCAAGTGAATTAGACGGCATCTACAAGAATTGCCTATTTTGCATTGTTCGAATCTCATCTTCGTTATGGTCTTCCCTTCTGGGGTTCATGTAATTCTTTACAACCTGACACCATTCTCAAATTGCAGAAGAGAGCAATTCGTTACACGTTTGTACTGAAAAATAGGGCTCCTTGAAAACCTTACTTCAAGAAAAATAGAATTTTGATGCTTCCTTCTTTATATTTAGTTGAATCTTTGTGATTTGTGCCGTACCCTAAACCCTTGGTGCCACAGCACGGGTATTCCAATATATCTTCGGGACATCATGTTAATCTCCCTATTCCTTCCTCTGAATTAACAAGAAAGTCCATCATTTACAATGCTATGAAAATTTACAATCACCTTCCAGAGGATAACTTTCTCGACCAATTTTCGGAAAAAAAAATCTTATTAAATTGTTTTTGTTAAAAATATACTTCTAGTAACTGCCTCATAGTGGCAAGTAGGTACTCGTATTTTTGAATAATTGACATTTTTCATCTAAAAATCACCATATTGTGCCATATATGGAACACTAATGGGGGGTGGAGGTGTAAGAAATTGTCAATCAATTGTAAATTTATATTGCCACTTTGCTTTCGAGCAGTATCTAATATTTGACGGTTTTACACCATAAAATCATAATCATTAAAGATCGAAGTTTTGTTACAGCGACGATTACGTATAGTTTCAGACAAACCGGAGAAATTATTGTAACCCAGGAGGATAACCATTTTTACCGGAGTCTCCCATGCAATCCGAGAGGGTTGGCAACCCTATATGGATCCCAAGTTATTTTATGAATAAAAAAATGTAGTTATACATAATTTTAATCCAAATGAAATTTTTAGTTCATGTTGCATGCTGTGCCATAATTGGCACAAACCAGTTTTTCTTTTTTTTTTTGACAAAGAATAATGTGCTTTATTTTTTAAAATATTTTTCTGATGAAATATATGTCTTTTTCCCAATGTACCTTTTTTTATCAATTTAAAAAAAATCATGCATTAAGGGGTTAAAATATGCACGAGATACTTTAGGATATATACATTGAAATACTACTCACTCATAATAATCTTATTTTGAATAAAATGCAACGTGTCGCAGGTTTTCAATATGCAGGTAAAAGCACGGCCCCCGGCAAGGACGGTATAACTAAAAACGCTCTACGCCACCTACCAGCAGAGGCTTTAAACTATCTTACGTCCTTATATAATCGTTGCCTGGAGCTGTGCTATTTTCCATCTTCCTAGAAACTAGCATCCACAATCACGATCCCCAAACCTAACTCAAATCACACCCTTCCTGATAATTATAGGCCCATATCCCTCCTGCCAGTCATCGGCAAAGTATTTGAAAGAATCCTATCGATACGAATACGATCCTTCCTAGACTTGAACAATATCATTCCCAACAACCAACACGGATTTCGCCCGGCTCACTCCACCCAAGATCCCATTCTCCAACTTCACACTGCAGTAACCAGAGCCTTAAACTTTGGCCAATGCACTTTAGCTGTCTTCCTTGACTTCCAGCGAACCTTCGATAAAGTCTGGCATGCCGGACTGATTCGGAAACTCCAAAATATAGGTCTCCCATTCCCCATGACGAAACTCATCCTCTCATATCTTTCAGACCGAAATATCTCGGTAAAGGTTCATAAGTCGGTATCAACAACCTTGAATCCTCAAGTAGGAGTTCCACAAGGCTCTGTGCTTGCACCTATACTTTTCCTCATCTATGCTCATGATATGCCTATAATTAATCTAAACAATATATACACCTAAGCTCCCCTTTTTGCAGATGACAAGGCGCTATGGACACTGGCGGGACAGCAGCAATAAGCAACAGGAAGATCCAGGAACAACTGAACAGGATCAGCGCTTGGGCACGGAGATGGAGAATCACCCCAACCCCCTCAAAACTCAAACAATTCTTTTTCGCCATCATATTCAGTCCATAAACCCCAAATTCTCTCCAAATGAAGTCCGCCTCAATCTTTGGGGCAGTAACCTCAGCCTCCAGGAAAACATCATTTACCTGGGGGTGAATTTCATTAGATTCCACAACCAAAATCATGATGTTCACTCAAAAAAGTCTGAAATAGAGCAAATCTGCTGTACGCTCTAAAGGGTAAGATAAGGGGATGCAAGAGTGAAACTCTTCTTCACACCTATAAAACATTCCTACGCCCAGTTCTTGCGTACAGAAGCTTGCTATATTCCACTTTATCAATCAATCTCAGAAAAAAAGTAGAAAGCTGTGAGAGAGCAATCTGCCGTAGCATTTTCCGATTAGATAGAAAATATCCCTCTCATTTAGTTCACCCCCACATCGGCATGTCTCCTATTTTCGATCACCTTAAAAAACTCCAAATCTCTTACGCCCTGCGCAACCTCAATGGTCCAAACATCGATGCCAGAGCCACGCTGCTGTCCCCCTGGCACCTACAGCGACGACACCTTGTCAAAAAGCCAAAAAGAAAACAACCCTTCCCCCCAGCTAGAATCCTCCAGAGTATCCAGGATCTACCTGATGAGGTAATAGACCATCTCGAAGAAATCCCACTACTCCTAAGATGACCAGTGCCAATACAGAAGAAAGAAGATATATGAATATAATTGTAACAAAAATAAATGAAATAATTAAGAAATCAAACATTGTACATTGCGCGAGAAGGGTTTTAGTGGTTTCCCCTGCTCAAGTTCCGAATGGGCGCAATTAGAAAGTCGCATTACTCCCCAGATAGGCAATTAGGTTTTCTTTTTGCATTGTTAAACAATAATTTTTATCTCATTTTTTTGACAACTTGAGAATTAAATCCGAGGCTGAAGAAGATCTCGCGATCTTAAACCAGTCTATCAAATTAAAAATTTTAGCTAGCTCCCCCTTTTTTATGTACCCCTAAAAGAAAAATAAACGTATTTGAATTTGATTTTGAATTTGAGGTTTTCGATATGCAGTGAAATACGAAAACGAATAAATATATAGCTACCTTAAGGAACCTTTTTGTTGCTGTTGCTTGTTTCCGTAAATGTTCCTAAATGTTCCTTGAAATTTCTTTATGTTTCGGCAACAAATGTTGATTGTTTCTACTAAACAATATGTAACTATTGACAATTTTAGTTGCTTCAGTATAAACAAGACATTTACATATGTTGCCATAAGTTTCTACCCTTATTGGCAACAAGGAGAAACATTCAGCAACAAAATGTTCCTCCGGTGGAACTGTAGCTTAATATCATCGTCAGTCGGAGGCTTTCCCGATAGTGGAGATAGCTTGTTATCAACTGAAATGTTTCTCAAATTGTTGGTGTGGATACAATAGAAACAAAAGTTGGTTATTTTCTGGACAGTTGAAAACATTTGGAAACACTAAAGTTTCCAACAATTTCGGTGGAAACGCACCTTAATGTGATCAATAGTAAAAAATCTCCCATTTATATGGAAAGTTTCACATAGAAATTTTCAACGAGTAACTTCACTGATGATAATTGCAAGTTTTTTTAATTCGAACACAAAGGTGATGACCGCAGTATATTCTTACACAACTATATTATTGTTAATTACTTATAATTTATATCGAAAGTTCTATTAGTCATCGGTTATCCATATCTTTGTACATGAAACCGCAAACAATAATAATTCAAGGTTGAGGTGCGAAGCCAGCAAGTCTAGCAAGTTCGTAATGAATAAATTGGTACGATTCACTTCCATAGCAACAGCTGGAGTTCGTATAATATTCTATTTGATGTCAGGTAAAGCGTTCTAGCATAGAGACTGCAACTTGAAATATTGAGTCGAAATGAAATGTTGAAACTTGAGATGTAACTACATATTTTATTCACATAACGAAACGGTAAATGAGTTAAATGAAAACACTGAGACGAGAGGTGTCGTAGGATACTATATTGGCACGTAATTCCTTGCGTTATGTATTATGTGTTAAATTGTAGGCGCAATGAAATAAATTGACTTTATTGGAGAGTTATTGAATGAAAAAAAAATCGGGATTATATATATATCGAGATTATATATATATATTATTAGGTATATATATATATATATATATATATATATATATATATATATATATATATATATATATATATATATACACAGGATGTTTAATTAATAATTGGAAATATATTAACCGTTGAATCTTGAGATTTAAACTAGTATTAAGAAGTATCCTGAGGATGACAATATAACTTGTCGAAACGTTGATATTAACATAAGATAGATTTCTGTGTTTTTTTTTTCACTGGCCCTCTCCAATTATCTACCAATCATAGAGAATATTTGGGTCACAAACAAACCTTTTGAAGTATTAAGAATAGTTGATGGAATGATGGAATCCGTCGTTACTGCGTGATAATTTAACATGACGAACAAAAACAAAACTTGAATTCACCACGTTTATTATCACAAAAATACTTTGAAAAATATAACACTGCGATTGCAATTTCGGTCACTAGACTATCATCGGGCAGATTGAGTTAAGAACTGTATACATAATTATAGATTTGCGCTTACGGGTGGGAAAGAATAATAGCAGGTACCTAAATAAACAAGAGGAACATATTTCAAGAAGGGCTAATAGAAGTAGATTTCCCAAATTGGTACAATAAAATGTTTATTGTTTGAATACACTAAATATGGGAGAATATAACAAGTCAATCTGGTCGTTCAGCAAGATATTTTTTGCATTATGTTTGAGTTTAAAAATTTCTAATGATTCTAAGTAAGTTAGTTTGGTCCCTTTCGGTGATTTGTGCATAATTTGAAAGTTATCTATTTGTGGAAACGGATGGTGGCTTTCACGGCAATGATTTGAAAACGTTGAATCCGTTTTATTTTTCAAAAAAGATAATTTGTGTTCTTTGAATCTTTTCTTGAAAATACACTCCTTTACATAGAATACAAATCAACCTATAAACTCGTGAACTTTCAAATTTTGAAGTGATATCTTTGGCATTGAATAAAAATCCTCATTAAATAAACGTTTCTGGGTACTACCAGAGGCGTACGACAAGGGCAAAATGTTTCTTTTCAGAATCACAATATGTAAATGTTGAATAAATGTATTCGTTTCAACAAATTATAATAAATAACGTTTTCGGTTAATTCTGATTAAAGTTTCATTTGCGTAATAATTACAATCCTATGACCCAAAAACATCGACATAATTGATACAATATAGTAACCAGAATAATTGTGCAGCTTTATGTTTAGCTTTAAATATCTCGAAAAATAATGATTTTATCGTTACGATGAAAGAGCATGTATTTTATAAGAAAATATTGGAGAATCGACAAATTGTACTAAAATGGAAATTCTGTCAGTGGCGTAGAATTTGGGAAGGGGCAACCAATTACTCAGAAGATTAGAAGAGTGTAGAGTATCTATATTACCGCCAAGTTTGGCCAGAATGTGTCTCATAGTTTGAAAGTAGTGGGCACAAATATTTTTTAAATTTCTAAATAAAACACCCTGTAACTCAGTAAAGAGTCACATTTTATCGAAGTGATTTAGGGTAAATCTTAATATTTTGAACTCAAGAGTCAACAGTTAAAATATTTCCAATTTTTATAATGAAACATCCTGATAATTTTTTAATATTTTCTCAAATAAACCAAAATTTCACCTTCAAACCTTTGTAGGTAAGTGTTTCATATGGAACCTGTCAAAAATCAAAATTTTTTTTCAATATTCTGTAATGTATGCTTGTTCAGATAATCAATAGTTTTCATTCTAATTGACAGTACCAAAGAGATATAAGAGGTTTTCATTACACGAAATAAGTGATTTTGTGAAAAAAAATCAACCTCAAAATTCCGTATTCAAAAAAGTAACAACAAGTTGATGCTAACATTTTTAGAAACTACAAAACAAGTAATAATATAAATCAAACTTCATTTAATCGAAATATTGAGGATGAAAACTTTTATCTGAGACAACATTTATATCTATTAGCTCTGTTGGATATATTTTATTTATAATAAATATATATATATATATATATATATATGTATTATAAGTGTTTATTGCCTTCAAATAATATCGATTCCTCTCTTAATTTTTTATGTTCAAGGCTGTTTAGACCTTGGATACAGTTTTTCCAGATATGATGATGATACGAAAAAATGCAGTTGATATCTAGAATTAGTATCTTAAGATTCCATATATCCATAATATTATATTTTATTTTTTTCATTTTAATTGTATTTGAGAACTGAGTTTTAGTATATTAAACAATTCAGGTTAAATTTGAAATAACATTTCTATTTACAATCCTTTTTAAATGCAATTTTTTTTTTAAATTTTTGATGTGAACATAAATTTATTTTATAATTATCACCAATAATTTGAATTATAAAAATCTCAAATAATATTAGATTCTCTTTAGTATTTTGAGTTTTTATTTCCTCAATACTCTGTTCGTAACTTCAAGATATTGATTCTCAAAATTTTAAATTGTCTCAACCTAACTGAAAAGATTTTTTTCCTTTTAAATTTGTTCCTTTCCTCACAATTTTGATAGCAAGAACAATTATTCAGTTTATAAAGTATCGTCACAATACTTTGATATATATTGTTTACCACAGTTTCAGTGTCTGTAAATATTATATTGTACGATGACGGTTTTAGATAATATTTCGTGAATACTGTTTTCAATAAAAAAAATATTTGAGGTGAGATAAAATATAATCAGTGTTTTGATAAGTTTTTCACTTTTTCATTATATGTCACGCTCAAATTTGAATCGAGGACACAATAAGTGGAATATACCTGAAAATAATATGTGCTCAATAACAAGTACTGGGAATTATATGGATATATACTGAAATCAGTCTTTATCTCTCTCTCTCTCTCTCTCTCTATATATATATATATATATATATATATATATATAATCTCTTGATAATTATTAGCAATAACAGGCTTGTTGAATCTTAAAAAACTCGATTTTATTGAAAAGTTGACGTTTCGCCACGACATTCGTGGCTTTATCAAAACTTTTTTCAACAAGCCTGTTATTGCTAATAATTATCAAGAGATTAGAAATAGTTCACAGGCAACAACAATTCGAATAAATAATTATATATATACATATATATATATATATATATATATATATATATATATATATATATATATATATATATATATATATATATATATATATATATAGGGGAGACCGGGTACAAAAGTAACATTTTGTACTTTCGCCGTGGTTTCTCGTTAGGTGTTATTATTTCGGTGAAATTGATATAGCCATACATAAATTCCGTTTATGTTCTATACATTAGCATCTTAAATTACCTTATTATTGTGTATTTTGCATGAATCACAGAAACTTTAAAAAAACTTATCATTTGTTACTTTCGACCACGTTGGCGGGCCGAAAGTAACACGTTGTGGGTCGAAAGTAACAGGGCAAAGGTGTTTATATATAATATGACATATTTAATCAAACAAATATTTATTGGAAAATTCAGTGTCAGTCTTCTCTATTCAGACTCGCAATTATGGCACACATAATTCATTGACGCATTCAGTACCTATGAGACCACATTTTACAAAAATGTAAACTTTGCTCATTCAGTTGACTATTGCTAAAATTTTCTAAACAAACGAGGTAGAAGCAATCTTCCCCGTCAAATTTATTTTCCTTGTCTACAACTGCGCTAGTATTTCTAGCTTAAATTTTTTTTATATATCTATTCAATGTAACATGGCAGACATTCAATGTTTTTTGCATTGTCTCTAATTTTTTCACCATCATTAAAATGCTCTTCAGCCGCTTTTCGATAGACTTCCATGTTTGTTGTTATTCGTGTGGTGGTTGCTATGTGTTGTCGCGGCATTTTGTTGAAATAAACACACACACATAAAAAGTTTACTCAGAGTAAATCAATACGGGGACAAAAGTAACATGTTACTTATGTACCCATAGGGCGGCGTTACTTTAGTACCCTACAGCATTTTTGTTAGAACATGAAAGATAACCTTGAAATGGAACATGCTAGACAAAAACGAATTTAAGCACTGTAAAATCAATCTAACCGAGTATCAATATGCAAATATTCAGATTAATATCATCCCTTCAATACTACATAAACATTAAATAAGTAAACGTCAAAAATTTACTTTTGATTTTTGAAATCACGTAGTGTCCTTTCACACGATGTAACAGTGCGTGGCGCGAGTGGCGATTGAATGCAACAGAAGGTGGCGCCACTGGATATCACCTGAGAGCAGCTAACTGGTGTTTTGACAATTATTTAAACCTACTGAGCATTTGTTACTTTCGACCCGCCGTTACTTTTGTACCCGGTCTCCCCTATATATATATATATATATATATATATATATATATATATATATATATATATATATATATATATATATATATATATATATATATATATATAATATATATATATATATATATATATATATATATATATATATATATATATATATTTATTTATTTATTTATTTGAATTGTTGTTGCCTGTGAACTATTTTTCTCATGTTGTTTATAGTATACCCTGTAATAATTGTAATAAATCATATATAGGACAAACTTTTCAAAATTTAGAAGAAAGATTAAAAGCACACAAATATACCAAAACACAAACCACAGCACTAATAAAACATAAAAACAATGAGAATCATAGTTTCAACTTTAATAGCACAAACATTTTAGAAATAGAAAAAGATCAACACGCAGAGAAATTTTAGAAATGTAACAAATTTAAAAAAAATTTAAATAAAGTCGTAAATGATATAACAGATATAAAACATTTAAGTTCAATATACGCGAATTTAATTCTTTAATTTTTCTAAGAAACAACATAAATCAAAACAAAATAATTCAACAAACAAACTCTAACCATAACAACCCATCTTCTTAGAAAAAATCTAAACATCTAGAATTTTCATTTTTTCTGAAAAGAAAGTATAGTTTAGAACATGTGATCTCCAAAATCAAAAGTTATGTCTTTTTAAAGAAAACAATCAAATATTTTAAACCTATTTTGTACATTACGTGGATGAAGGTTTCTGTGGTTTCCTTCCCATCTAATATCAACAGACCTGACTGTTGATACTGGACTAAAAAGCACGTAATTAATAACTGAGGACGGCCACAGCCGTACTAAAAAAAATTTGAAAAAAGATAAATAGTACCCTATTCTTTGACTTTTCAAAATCAAAATAATTTGAACCTATTTCGAACATTACGTGGGTAAAGGTTTCTGTGGTTTCCCTTACCATCTAATAATAACAGATTTGAATGTTAATATTGGACTGAATAGCACGTAATAAATAACAGAGAACGGCCACAGCCGAAAAATTTTGATGAAACATAGTAGTCTTTTTTAACTATTCAAATTTTTTCAAATCAATAAATGTCAAAGAAATTTCAATTTTTCAAAAGTTTTGAAAAAGCCACGAATGTCGTAGCGAAACTTCAACTTTTTAATAAAATCGAGTTTTTTGAGATTCACCAAGCCTGTTATTGCTAAGAATTATCAAAAAGTTATATATATATATATATATATATATTTATTTATTTATTTATTTATTTATATTCAAAATACTACACAATGAAGATGAAAGCTTTTTTGTTTCATTTAATTGGTGAATTATCGTTATTCTCATCAATTTTTCAACTTCATGTGTTTTTTTAATTGTATGAATGTTTGATCTTTCCTTCAAATAATGAAATGGAAACTTGCATTTGTTGGTGATTACGTTCTAGAATATAGATCATTTATTTTCAAAAATTTTTCAATTAAAATAATTGTCGTGAGCAACAAATTCATCATAATAATTAATGATGAAACACCCCAAGGTCTAATTAAAACTTATATTAAATGAATGCTCATTAATCTGATGCAGTTAAAGTGACAGAGTTTTTGCATTGCAGCTGAACATGCGAAATTCAAAATACCAGATGCTAATTATATTATATAATATGCTCATTTTCCATTTGAATAATGAGTGAATTCATAAATTTGTTGTGTTGTGGTCGTACTGTATTTATAACCATTAAATATGTTATCATTCAAAAATATTTGGACTAATTTTTAACTAAATTGTGGAAAAAATTGTGTATTCAAAATAATTTTTTTTCAAAATATGCAAAATTATTTCAAACCTGAACATGCTATTTTACTGAATCATATTTTGCATGATATTAGCAAACAAAATAAATATTCAAAGTTTCCATCTGCATAACAAATGAAATGTAAATAAGTTTCATCATCAATTTATTGAGTGGAAATGTGATTGTATAACTACATTCAAATGGATATGATGATCATGTTGCAGAATATCTGAATGTAGGTTTTAGCATCATATGAAACCAACCTGAAATAATAAGAAAAATTAGTTTCAAAATAAATCATCCTATAAATGGTTGAATATACTGTTTTTTGACCACTGCGACAACACATCTATCTCCAAAAATTTCAGATTTTTATCTATAATCAGATGTCCTATTTCATTATATCTGAAAACAAAAAAGTTATAGGGGTGAACCATCTTCCGTGGACACCCGGTATATACATATTTATATATATAAATATATATATATATATATATATATATATATATATAAATATGTATATATATTTATGTATATATGTATATATATATATATATATATATATATATATATATATATATATATAAATATGTATATATATTTATGTATATATGTATATATATATATATATATATATATATACAAATATATATAGGATCAATTTAAGGGTTGCCGGCAAGGCAAAAAAGTTAGATATTCTATAGCAAAAACCTATATATTTCGGTACATATCTGCACCATCTTCAGGGTCTGTAAAAACACATATATTAGAGTACATATCCTATTTTTAACATGTCACAATTGCTTACAGCTGTGTGATCAATATTAGAACATAACGAGCAAAACAACCAACATTTCTTGTTGTGTAGATATAACATCCAATTTTATATTCAAAAAGTGTGCTCAACAACAATTTATTATAATATATCAATTTGAACAATGTCTCAAAGAGAGGTACCTCCACACAGAAACCGAGTGGTCATAATGACAAAACCACGGAATAAAAAACCAAAAAATCGAAACACCGTGAACCCACGTTACCAGATCAAAAAACAGAAAAGAGAAACAACATGAGGACTGTCCAAAAAACTTTTACATTTGTCCAATTTCTAAAATCGTTACAGAAACACTCAAACGTTCAAAATATATCTTGTCTAAAAACATATATGCAACAGTGAAAATTACAATTTTTAATCTGTATTCAAAGACATCACACAACCCTTAAATTGATTCTAATTGATAAAAATGTTGGCAGTTATTTGTATATATATATATATATATATATATATAGTGTATATATATATATATATATTTATATATATATATATATATATATTATATATATATATATATATATAATATATTTTTATATATATATCTAATCTCTTGGTAATTATTAGAAATAACAGGCTTGTTGAATCTCAAAAAACTCGATTTTATTAAAAAGTTGCACAACACCCAAGAGCACATTCTCGGATTACAAGCGGCACCCCTTACCGCTGGTCTACCTTGGCCTCTCTCTCTCTCTATATATATATATATATATATATATATATATATATATATATATATATATATATATATATATATATATATATATATATATATATATATATATATATATATATATATATATATAAGACATCAAAAGAAGGTCGAAAATCGTGGCGGGGGAGGTCTAAAACGGATTTTAAAAAAAACTATCGCACCTGACTGTTTCTATTAAATTCTGTTACCTAATTGATATACGTGAATAACAAAATCTACAAAATTTTCGGGAAATCCCTAATGTTAATATCCATTCATTATCATCACTAGATACTTTCGCCTCTATGAAAAACATTGATGCTCTGTTAAACCTGATCATTCGATTGTGATTTGTGACTCATTAACGAGTTTTTGAGACACACCTACGTAATTTGTTTTTCCGTTCTCATTAACATAACCATCTAATAGAAATCTGTATTTCTATTTGTTATGAAAATATACAACTAATAAAGAAATAGGCTTCGGACTAGTTGTTAATGGTGCTTCATTTTGAATTGCTATTTTTGCATTTGAAAGTGTACAGTAGGAGAAAGAACCTTACTTTAAGTGTACACTAACAACATTTTTATAAGATTTAAAAAAAAACCATCAGAAAATTTTAAATAACAGGAAACGCAGAGCAGCAGTGGTCATTGTCCCCAAATATCATAATATGCTAATTTTCTAGCTAATCCTGGAGTTGACTTCGACAATCTTAAAATATGAGGACCGTTTTCGATAGTTGTGGAGGTATCTAGTGAAACTGCAGAAAAATTAACATACTAATAGTTTCATATCAGCTTCCAAATCTTGTACTTTTTCAATAGGTACCGAGCGACTTCATCCAGATATCATTACAGAGTTATTTTCCATTATTGTTCAATTATGATATCGTTTGAATGAATTACTATTTTCTTAAATTTTAAATATAATAGCTTTGAATTGAATCATTAGCCAACATTATTATATAACATTACAAACTTGTATCTAACGAATAACTATTGTATTGATTGTAGGAAAATTGATTAGGTATTTGTGTTTGTTTGAATTCATGTTTTGATGATTATCATAAATAAACAGGTTAATTGATTGTATTATCCCTAATTATTGTTAGTGGAACTAGAAGTCGTTAATATACTGTTATAGATGATTTTTACGCTATATAGACAAAACAATTCCGTTCTGAAGCTCAATAAATATCATGTAAAATATAACTTTAAATAGAAGTTTTGAAAAAATATATGTTTTTCACTAAAACTGTAAATTATCAAGGAGAAAATATTCATGAATGATGTTATTCAAATACTACCCAAACGGTGACACTCTAGTATGAACGCATATTAAAAAAATCCAAGTTATTTAACAATTGATAATAATCTTTTCAAGGCGGTTGGTTCTACTATTCTGAATACCGAAAAATTAGCATTTTCACGCCATTAAGGTGAATAATGAACACATGATAAATCACATACAATCATGAACATGTAATTAGATATCTTTAGTGTTACTCACACAAGGAATGATGCATTCGTAAAGTCATTTCTTATTTTCTTTGTTTGATAACCTGATCCATATTAATTAACAAGCACTAATATTTTGTCAATAAAATAAAATACATTAAATTGCGTTGAGAGCAAAAAAAAGTTATTAAAAAAATACTCAGTAACTATGGTCATCAAACATGCATTATAAAAAATTCTCGTTATTGAAAATTCCCTGATAGGTCACACGACCAAAGATTCTGGTATTTCTTAAGATCCCGTTCAGTGGCCAAAATTTCTTATTGAAACTAGCAATGTATTAAAGTATGAAACTTTTGGTACCAAACAGAAACTTGTATTAATAATTAACATATTAGCAAATTCGGTGATATAATTATATATGTATATATATATATATATATATATATATATATATATATATATATATATATATATATATATATATATATATATATATATATATCCAAATGATTGATAATTATTAGCAATAACAGGCTGGTTGAATCTTAAAAAACTCGATTTTATTAAATAGTTGACGTTTCACTATGATATTCGTAATTGAAATTTCTTTGACATTTATTGATTTGAAAAAATTTTTGAAAAGACAAGGTTGCTTTGTCTTGCTAATTATTTATTATATGCTATTCAGTCTAATATTTACATTCAAAATTGTTATCATTAGATGGTAAGGGAAACCAAAGAAACCTTTACCTACGTAATGTTTGAAAATAAAAATAATAGGGTACTATTTATCTAACAACAAAGAAATTAGTCATGGGAAAACATTAAAGATGTGGAGTAAGATTATCGGTATAGCACGTTTATATGGAAGCAGCCGTTGACACGTGTTTCGGACTCTTTGGTCCTCATCAGAACGGCGTAGCCAAGCATTGGATTGAAAATTTGAAGATGAAAATAGTACAACAAACAAAATCCTCTGATACGGAATAATTTCTTTGTTATTGTTTATTTACTCGTTCTTAGTTCTCGCGGATAGCATTAATCGGCTCCGTGGCAAAGTTTGACCAAATCTCCCATACCGGAGAGTTCAAACAATAAACCACAATGAGGGTGATTGTCTTCCGTATCAGAGGATTTTGTTTGTTGTACTATTTTCATCTTCAAATTTTCAATCCAATGCTTGGCTACGCCGTTCTGATGAGGACCAAAGAGTCCGAAACACGTGTCAACGGCTGCTTCCATATAAACGTGCTATACCGATAATCTTACTCCACATCTTTAATGTTTTCCCATGACTAATTTCTTTGTTGTTAGATAAATAGTACCCTATTATTTTTATTTTCAAACATTACGTAGGTAAAGGTTTCTTTGGTTTCCCTTTGTTGATAACAATTTTGAATGTTACTATTAGACTGAATAGCATATAATAAATAATTAGCAAGACAAAGCAACCTTGTCTTTTCAAAAATTTTTTCAAATCAATAAATGTCAAAGAAATTTCAATTACGAATATCATAGTGAAACGTCAACTATTTAATAAAATCGAGTTTTTTAAGATTCAACCAGCCTGTTATTGCTAATAATTATCAAGAGATTAAAAATAGATCACAGGCAACAACAATTCGAATAAATATATATATATATATATATATATATATATATATATATATATATATATATATATATATATAATATATATATATATATATATATATTATATAGATACTTTGCAAATATTGAGATTAGAGAAGCGTAAACAGAATTTCCAGGAAAAAAAAATTTATATTGTTTTGTATTTATGACATGAATGAAAATGTTATAAATAATTGTTGAAAGATTAAGCTGTTGAAACGCATATTCTGATAAATAATCCTCATATCATATTGACGTAAATGCAATAATTTTTCTGTAAATAATATGACAACTTATTTTACCAATTTTTCATTATATAATCGTATATCGTCGTTTCACTTTGTACAAATTGAATTCATAAAGTTAGAGAATAAATCTATATTAAAAAACATTTGGTTACATTTTGAAGAAACATAATTATGATATATTCATATATTTATAAATATATTGAATATTTTAATTTGGTTCATTGATGAATTTCAAATGAAATAATTTTGCCCCTCGCAGGAAAAACATGTGGATAATAGAATAATTAATTCGATGGACGATGAATCAACTCTGTGGTAGTTCATATTTATATTAGAAATTAAATAATAAGAAAACAACTTGTCTAAAAACCACAAAATGAAAATAACTTTTTATTCGACTAGTTTTGCCTGTTACAGCATTATCAAGACTGAATACATAATTGCAAAGACATCGCTTGAAAATATAAGTATTTCGGTTCGGTACCTGGGGGTGGTAAAATGTAATCGATGGGTCCAAGTTATCAGAGATTTAACAGTAGGGAGTGGTTTAAGTCTAACTGGTCATTGAGAAGAATGTAATTATGGGATTTTTGGATCTTGTTTATTTCCATGGCTTCCAGGAAGTTCATTATCATACCTTTATCACAGTAATGAAGAAGTTTTGGTTTGAAAGAGGATGAGATGTTATGTTTTTTTGACTCTAGATGTTCCCTAAATGCTGATTGTCCGTTTTTTAGATGTTCTTTTAGCCTGGTTTCAAAACATCTCCCGGTCTGACCTATATATGTTGAATTACATTCTTCACAGTCCATTCTATAAATTCCTGTTCTCTTCATTGGATCGACTTTTGACATTTTGTTATTAAAACTCATTCTATCTAATCTGCTGTGACTCGAAAAAGCAGTATTCAAATTATTATTTTTAAAGAATTGAATGATCTTTGAAGAGGGGATGTGCGTATAAGGGATGCTCACAAACTTTTGTACATTTTTGTTATTGCAGTATGGTCCATATAATTTCAAATTGATAAAATGTTTCTCTTTTTTCGAAATTAAACTATTTATTATTTTTAGTGGAAAATCATTGTTAATACCTATCGCGCGAATCACGTCAATTTCTACCATAAGGTATTGTTTTGATAAAGGAACCGAAAAGGCCTGTGAATCATTGAGTTAAGAGCCGCGAGTCGATGGCTAATTGGACTGAAAGAATTATAACTTATGATGGCGTCTGAGAAAGTAGGTTTCCTGAATATTCTATATGAAAATTTATCCTGTTGTTTCGATATTGTTAGGTCGAGAAAATTTAACGAATTATTTTGTTCTGTTTCTACTGTGAACTTGATCTTATCATGTATTGAATTTAGATATGTTAGGTATAATTTAATATGTCGGTCTGTCCCATTGAATCCAACCAAGATATCATCCACATAGCGGTACCAAAAAATAATATGTTTTTTAGATAGATCTGATTCTAATATTGTGGTTTCCATGTTGTCCATGAATATGTCTGCTAATAACGGGCTGAGGGGAGAACCCATAGGAAGACCTGAATTCTGTAAATATATTTTGTTTTTGAATCTAAAAAAGTTCTGTCTCAAAACAACATTAAATAATGTTGAGAATTCTGAAGAACATACTCATTTCTCTCCAAAATATGGTGTAAAAAACTCATTAGAACTCATACAAAAATTAGAAAAAATCGATTTTGATAAAAATTTTAAATTAGTGTCCTTCGACGTCTCCACCATGTTTCCTAACATACCTACGGAAGAGTGTATACCTCTAATTGAAAACATCTTAGAAAAACAAAAAACTCTTCCAGCAACAAAAACAGAATTCTCAACATTATTTAATGTTTTTCTGAGACAGAACTTTTTTAGATTCAAAAACAAAATATATTTACAGAATTCAGGTCTTCCTATGGGTTCTCCCCTCAGCCCGTTATTAGCAGACATATTCATGGACAACTTGGAAACCACAATATTAGAATCAGATCTATCTAAAAAACATATTATTTTTTGGTACCGCTATGTGGATGATATCTTGGTTGGATTCAATGGGACAGACCGACATATTAAATTATACCTAACATATCTAAATTCAATACATGATAAGATCAAGTTCACAGTAGAAACAGAACAAAATAATTCGTTAAATTTTCTCGACCTAACAATATCGAAACAGCAGGATAAATTTTCATATAGAATATTCAGGAAACCTACTTTCTCAGACGCCATCATAAGTTATAATTCTTTCAGTCCAATTAGCCATCGACTCGCGGCTCTTAACTCAATGATTCACAGGGCTTTTTCGGTTCCTTTATCAAAACAAGACCTTAGTGTAGAAATTGACGTGATTCGCGCGATAGGTATTAACAATGATTTTCCACTGAAAATAATAATTAGTTTAATTTCGAAAAAAGAGAAACATTTTATCAATTTGAAATTATATGGACCATACTGCAATAACAAAAATGTACAAAAGTTTGTGAGCATACCTTATACGCACATCCCCTCTTCAAAGATCATTCAATTCTTTAAAAATAATAATTTGAATACTGCTTTTTCGAGTCACAGCAGATTAGATAGAATGATTTTTAATAACAAAATGTCAAAAGTCGATCCAATGAAGAGAACAGGAATTTATAGAATGGACTGTGAAGAATGTAATTCAACATATATAGGTCAGACCGGGAGATGTTTTGAAACCAGGCTAAAAGAACATCTAAAAAACGGACAATCAGCATTTAGGGAACATCTAGAGTCAAAAAAACATAACATCTCATCCTCTTTCAAACCAAAAATTCTTCATTACTGTGATAAAGGTATGATAATGAACTTCCTGGAAGCCATGGAAATAAACAAGATCCAAAAATCCCATAATTACATTCTTCTTAATGACCAGTTAGACTTAAACCACTCCCACTGTTAAATCTCTGATAACTTGGACCCATCGATTACATTTTACCACCCCCAGGTACCGAACCGAAATACTTATATTTTCAAGCGATGTCTTTGCAATTATGTATTCAGTCTTGATAATGCTGTAACAGGCGAAACTAGTCGAATAAAGAGTTATTTTCATTTTGTGGTTTTTAGACAAGTTGTTTTCTTATTATTTAATTTTTAATATAAATAGAATAATTATTCGGCAGGTGATAAACTGTGTTTCTGTTGCGAATAGGGTCAAGTTAGAATGCTATCTTAATGCATGTCCGCATATCATCATCTGCTTATTTATTTCCCTAACTTATTGATTTATCGAAAGTAGATAAACTTTATCCATAAAATAATGAGTTTCACCTTGTTTCCTGAAATTCGGCAACACAAAATATATTTCAATTACACTGTGTGATGAAAAAAAGCGTCAGCAACAGAGCTCCATTACTAAGGACATATTTTCCTAGCGAAAATAATCGCGTCAAGATACGATTCTAACGGATTGAATTTTATTTTGAAAAATCACGCTTGAATAGCAAACCGAATTGAAAGTATGAAATAATTTATTTTGTCCACGACTGTACTATAAATCATTCATTATACGTGTGCTTCCTGAAGTACAATTATACCTATTATTCACTAGTGTGTATAATGGTTTATTATACACTGCATGACGTCACACTCAAAACGTATGTCCAAACTTGAGACTATCATTCACATTGTTAGGATAGTATTGTTATTAGATTTTTAGGTTTTATGTAACTAAGATAACGTTTAGGCAAATTTTTAAACTAATATTTAATATAATGCCCAACGTATTGAATATTTACTCTAATAAATTATCTATTTCATTTTTATCAGAGTGAAAGAAAGGAACGGAATCGATGTCAAGTGAAATAGTTGACGTTTACGTGAGTATGCAGTTTTCAGTGAACACAGAAAATGTTGTCAACGCTTTTGATAACTATTTTTATTGTTGAAAATGCAGATTATTACTAATTTTTTCGAGGAAGTCGTGGACAAAGTATAGTATTCTACTCGCACAAAATTACAATTTTTCACTAGTGTGAATTGCGACACTCGCTTGCAGCTCGTGTCGCAAACTTCACCCTCGTGAAAAATAGCAATCATTTTGTGCTCGTTGAATAATATACTATTATCTGCTCCTATTGAATAAAATATTCATTATTCAACTGCGTTTTAGCAATTAATAGTATCTATTACCAAACAGCGTGAGTAATAATAACACACTGCTATAACTCACTATATAGTCTACTAAGGATGCATCTGCGTTGGGCGCTTACACGCTTTAAGCGCTCATAAGCTTCGTTTTCTGTGGTCGATTCGCGCTCACAAACGCTTAACAGTAAGCGTAAGGTAACCTAACTTTTGTTGTCGATAATTAATATATTTGTAGAGAAATGTCAAAGCAGGGTATTTGCGTGTACTATCGTGCTTTTGCCTACCTAAGCGCGAAAAGAAGATATGACATTCACCATGTTGAAATAACTAATGCTCAAAGACAAAGCGTGAGCGTCTCTAAGCGCTAGTAGGCCAACACGAACGCCAATAATCTGTGCTTCTAAGCGTGAGCGCTTAAGGCGTGTAAGCGCCCAACGCGAATGCACCATAAGATCCCAAATAAGATCGGCCGTCACTCATCTGCTAATGTCACTTGAATAATTCTGACGTTTTCAAATTAAGTTGATACTACCTAATTATTATGAATTTGTATTGGTATCTTAATATTTATTGTTATAGTCGTAGATAAAGTATAGTATTCAACTTGCGGTAATGGTCATAACTCACTTGATGAATTACAGCACACGCTTGCAGCTCGTGCTGCAAGCTTCATCTGCGTGAGTTATGACACGAATGTTTACTAGTTGCGTTCTCGATACGTTTTCAATGCGAAACACGGATTTTTTTAAACATATTTTCTTTTGAAGTTTACCGCTCAAAATGAAAACCGGCGACAAGTAGGAACAGTCAACATTTGTTGCCGAAAAATAAAGAAATTTTAAGGAAAATTTTGGAACTTTTACGGAAACACGAACAGCAACAAAAATGTTTCACAATGTTGCTCCGGTGAAATTGTAGCTTAATGTACGTACCAAACTTCAACCCTTTAACTCAATCTGCAAAAGCTGTGATGCCAATAAAAACAGAAATATATTAAAACAATGGTTAACAATTACAATTTACACATTAATTAAAAGAAATAATGCATGACGCACGTTTCGGTGAAACTTCACCTTCTTCAGATGCTAAAGGCAAACTAACTATGTTTCTCCGTTATATCGAAAACAAAAAATAAAGAGATGACAAATTATGTAGAAAGGGTAAATAAGAGGATGGTTACAAATAATTATTAGAATATATATACCTAAGTATGTAAAATTCATGTGGGTTCCGTCTCATGTTGGGATACTAGGTAATGAAGAGGCAGATCGATTAGCACAACATGCAATAAACAACGAGGAACTGGAGAACATCAAACACTTACCGAAAGCAGACCACAAACAGATCACACATCTCTAGTTTATGGCAACAAATCTGAAACACTAGCAGCAGTAAACTAAAAGACATTCATTCCAACATCAACAAATACCTCCACTTACCAAATGGCAGAAAAAACCAAATAATAATAAATCGGCTAAGAATTGGACACACTGCAATTACACACTCATTTCTTCTAGAAAGAACACCCCCCTCTATGTGCACCGTCTGTAACACTACAGTAAATCACATTCTAACTGAATGCCAAGCAAACAACCACGTCTGAATGAAACATCATCTCGAAGGGAACCTTGCTACAGTCCTTACACATAACATAGGAAACCTACTGAACTTCTTAAAAGAATCCAACTTGTACTCTAAATTATAACCTTACAACTTAAATTGACATGTACTATGTGTATGTTCCCCTGCTAATAACCCAAAGCGGTTGATGCGGGTATATGTGCAAATGAAAAAAAAATTATTATAATAGGAAAAACCAATTCTGAACTGCTAGTCAGGTAGTTCGGTAATTTTGAAAAGATTGAGAAGGGAGCTTGAAGTATGATCGATTTGGCTATTCAATAGGAGACCGGAATGCTTGTATTTATTTATCTGTAATGATTTAATTCCCTTACTTTCAGTATTTAATATTTTAAAACCGAAATCGAATGTGTGATTTTCTTGGATTAAATGGTTTGCATAATGTGAATCCGACTTCTGATTACTACAAAGCTACGTTTGTGTTCTGAAATTCTTGTTTAAAAACTTCTGAAAGTTCTACCAATGTAAAACTTATCACAATCACCACAATTAATTTTATAAACTCCTGATTTATTATCTTTATCAATCAATCCAAAATTTGAACCGGAAAAGCTTTATAAATGAAGACAAAAAAAAACGTAAAATGACGGCGGTAAGAGAAATCAGTTGCAAAACGTTTCGCACGTTTTCAATTTTTCATGGACCTCGTAAAAATAATCGATGGAAATATATAGAGTATATTGTCTTCGCTATGATAAAAAAACATTACAATTTACAATTAGAATAAACCTTTAAAGTTTTCGCAAATAACGATACAAAACTACTGGAAAAGATACTGAAACAATAACGAATATTGAAAATGAATAAGTCCTGTTACAATTAGAATTTCATTTTCTTATTATCAATTTCAGTATAGAGCTAGATTATTCTCCAATGTAACTTTATGCTTTAAGTCACATTTTTCAGTTGCGTAAATATAGAACAGAGCCACAGAACAAGCAAACATATGTTGCAGTGCCGACAGATGTTGAAAACAATATGGTCTAACACAAACACTGCTTCATTTCCTCTCTATTAACTCACCAGTATGCAAACTGATATTCTGGGAAATTTAAAATTATAATGACTAGGTGTAAATGTTTGGTTTAGTCGACTATCGTCCATATTTCACGTTTTTGACTAGTTTATTATGTTTTATTCTCGAAACTATATGGAGGGTGTTTCATAAACAAAGGAAATTAAATATTATCTATGAGGTACGGATGTGAGATTAGAAAATTAATTGAAATTTTCCATAAATTTATCGTTTCCAGAACATAGAAAAAATTAAAGTGTACCTATTCATCTTCAAGGTTAAGATAAACAAATTATTCTGTATGAAATGATTGGACCTTTTGTATAATATTCGCTGAATAATTCAAAAATTTATTCGAAAATACCTCTCATCCACAAATGATTTGAATATTATTCCAAAGTTACTTTTTTCATTAGAAGAGAGCCTCTTGAATAAACTACAGGAAAAGGAAATAATTTTACCTTTTAAGCTGACTGTAATTATCATTCCTTTGTCTGATTGTTCTCTGTATTATTCATCTACCTCCCGTGTATTTTTCATGCTTTCTTAACAAGAAAAAACTTGCTTTGATGATGAGTATCTACGCGAATTGCGTATCGAATTTATAAAAGTATTACTAGATAATAATATCTATATATAATATATATTCAATAATTTCTAATTTTTTTTACTCGGTTAACTACACTTTATCTCAGGTTTTGAACAATCTTTGGACTTGTGAACTAGTACATTATCTATATATAAATATTTGTAACTACTCACACTCATAGATCTGCATACAACACACAATGCACTATGGGAATCGAACCCACCAACACCGTACCGAAGACGTCATGTTATACCACTCCGCCACGGACAATCAATAATTATCAATTTAAATAAGGAATATTTGAGGCTTCTAAGAAATTATTTGACAGGGTCAATTGGCAAAAGTCCATTTTTCAAGAACTTATAAAGCCTGAAGCCGGATGAATGCAACTGAAAATACAATTCGCGGTTACAAAAAAATCATTCTAATATTATGGCTTTACAGGCTTTTCATTATTGGCTTAAACGCTTTTAGAGCTGCCACGACATATCACCCGATCATTAACTCAGAATTAGCAATGACAGCATTATGTCTGAGTGCAAAGCAATAATTTACTTATACTTTTTTATAACAAGTTGGGATAATCGGGATTAACCGCTGGCGGGATATTCAGTAACAGTCGAAATATTCATTATTTTGCTGAGTTATTGCAGCATATAATCAAAAATATATTACAAT
Organism: Cynegetis impunctata; assembly: GCA_030704885.1. NCBI lineage: Eukaryota > Metazoa > Arthropoda > Insecta > Coleoptera > Coccinellidae > Cynegetis > Cynegetis impunctata. Next base: position 143,992 of record JARQZK010001583.1, read on the forward strand.
ATTTCCAGAACAATGAAATAATTTAATAAGTCGATATAAATACAGTTTATAATGAAATTCGTGACTTGAAAGATCTTTCAGAACTTTTAAGAAAGTCAGAAATTTCTTGACAGAACATCCTTCTATTTAACCCTCTCGGTCACGAATGAAAACTATTGGAGCGAAAAATCTGAAATTTACTGTAATGCAACCTTTGATTTTTAGAAAATTTTTGATGTTAAATTCTGATTTTGAAAGTGCTCCGTTTGGGCACTATGACATGTTCCCAATTGAGGACATCATGAGCTGAAGGAGGGAAAAAAATTAAGAAATATTTTAAAAATGGTAAAATATCAATATATTTCATTGTTTATTTTATTAAATATATTCATATCATTTTTCCGTCCATTTTCGAAGTACTGAAGTGCATAAAATTTAACTTTTGCAGAATTAAAATAAAAGTGCTGTTTTATTTATCCAGATGTTGCCTTTACCTCTAGTTCACAATTTCCTCAAACTAGTACGCCACACTTTCAAAAATCGCTGATTACAATATGCACAAAAATCACGTACCACAATTGCTTTGGAACAAGTCTAGACTTATTTTGAACGTAAACAAACAGTTCAAACACATGATCTAACGAATATAGCCAACAAAAAAATGAACACTAGAGCGCTACACTGCTGTCATAGCTACCATACGGAAACCTTTATTTCAAATGCATGAATATTTTTTTCATCAGCTTGTAGATGGCAGCATATATATTCATTTGGAAGAATATGATGTCCACAACTGAGGACAATATGACAGAGAAGTGAGAGCAAGCGGTACTTCATAGGAAAAAATCCAAAGTAGGTTGTCCTCAACTGAGGACAAGGTGAGCGAGAGGGTTAACCCTTCTACACAATTTGTCATCTCTTATTTCATGCTTTCGATATAACAGCGAAACACAGTTAGTTTGCCATTAGCATCTTAAGAAGGTGAAGTTCCACCGAAACGTGCGTCATGCATTATAACTTTCAATAAATGTGTAAATTGTTATTAATAACCATTGTTTTAATATGTTTATTGATTTACACCATGTATCGGCCCAATTATTCCAATATATATATATATATATATATATATATATATATATATATATATATATATATATATATATATATATATATATATATATATATATATATATATATATATATATATATATATATATATATATATATATATATATATATATATATATATATATATATATATATATATATAAATATATATATATATATATCTATATAAATTTTCATGTGGTTATGTGATAATAATATGAAAACAAATGTCAAAAAGTCAAAATATATGTTGATAGGCTCACCATATAGTATAAAAAAAGTAAACACTGAAAATTGTAAAATTGAAATAAATGGAATGGGTTTGGATAGAGTAGTTAAAATGAAATATTTAGGCATAATTATAGATGAAAATTTGAGTTTCAAGAATCACACAGAATATATGGCAAACAAAATGTCAAAGAAAATCTATTTTTTGTCTAGATTGAGCAACAAACTCAATCTGAATACTAGAGTATTGCTACTTAAAACAATTGTTCTACCACATTTAGATTATTGTGCGTCGTTGTTATTTAACATACAAAAAACTCAAATTACTGTGTTACAAAAAATTATGAATAAGGGTATGAGGGTGGCACTCAAATGTGGAAAAAGAACACCGATAAAATTAATGCTTCAAACACTAAATCTGATGAATGTAGAACAACGACTATATTATAAGAATATGGATTTTATATTCAAAATAAAAAATCAAATGTTACCAACTTATTTAAGTGAAAAAATACAGTATGTCAGTGATGTGCACGAATATGAGACAAGGCATCGAGATGATATATTTATTGATACATATAACACCACATTAATGCATAAATCCACATTAAGTAATGGAATTAAGTTGTTTAATGATTTACCAACAACTTTAAAATATTGTAAATGCTATAATGAATTTAAAAAAAAATTATACAATTATATATATATGACAATGATGGATTAATTTAAGTGGATAAAAAAAATTGTAGGATTAATGTAATAGTTTTTGGACTAAATAAACGGATATTAGATATTATATAAATATATATAGATATATATATATATATATATATATATATATATATATATATATATATATATAAATATATATATATATATATATATATATATATATATATATATATATATATATATATATATATATATATATATATATATCAGGGGCGGCTAGTCAAAGGAGGCTAAGGAGGCTAAGCCTCCTCAATAATATTCCGTGTATCACTAATATATTATACATATTGAATAGTCAGCATTCAGCATATTCATATTAATCAAAATCATATTATTTTATGCACCTACCTTCCTTTCAACCTACATTATATAATGGTATTTACATTTACTGCATTTCATTCATTTCAAGATTTGTGGCAACGCTGCGGAGGCTTAAAAAGGTATATTCTCAACGTTCATTATGCCTGCCACAGAAAAGCAAACAACGGTGCGAATACTGCCAATGAATACTTCATTGCAATAGAAAAGCAAAACACATGTAAATGGCAACACCGATGGAGCCTGAGTCTCATACAATGTCGACCAATCACAACTATAGAATTTCGGGTGAAATCGAGTGAATTCATTGGAAAGCATTAATTTAATCGTAGTGTGATCGTAGTGACGAATGGCCGAAAACAGCTTGTTTACTTATATTGCTCGCGTATTGTTTTAAAATGAGTTTGGTTACTGAAGTTAATTTCAAAAATTTCAATGGTGACTTAGTGGAATATTTGTTATCCCATAACTTAGTGCACTAAGTTATGAGGATAAAGTTTTGATAAAAACATTGCGACCTACCCCTGAATTAAACAATTAGGTGCAGCGTAACAGACAACAAAACCGTGGTTTTAATACAAGAAATTATGAGAGACATCCTTGCCTAACCGGATCACAGGTAAAAAATATATTATTTTGTTGGCAGTGTTACTTTTTACTAGGGAAAATGTCTCTGTTTGGGGCCGCTTAGGATTTGAGGATTTAATTCTATAGTTGAAAGTGAGGAATTTTTCACCGATAAAGTAACTTCAAATACCGCACGCGGATTAATATTTTACTTACAAGATAAGAAATTTATATATTTTTTAAACATCTTTAAATTAATTTTTGAACAAACAGAAATAGTTTTTCAAATCTTACAGCACAAGTTTTCAGATGTAATTTACTCACGAAATCGGCTCAAGTTTCTTTTGGAAAAAATTTCAGAATTTCGTGCAGAAGTTTATTTTAAAAAACTATTTTCTGTATTTCAAACTACTGATGATACGACTCAATTTAGCCCAAAATGAAAGAAATTCAGTTACGCAGATATGGAGCTTCACTATAAGCAAATATTTTGGATACTATTAAGGGTCAAATAGAAATAAGGTTCTCTGATTTGAAAGAACTGCATTTCTTCGACTTACTCAATAAAAATTTGTTAACCGGATTTTCGGCTAATTTTCCAGATAACCTTTTGGAAAATTTATGTCAAAAATACACTTTTTTTGATAAGGTGGCCATAAAAAGTGAACTGTGTGTTGTTTATAATGACAATGAAATTTTGGGGCAAAATGAAAATCATGTGAGGACTATTAAATACCTTTTTGATAATGATTTGAATCAAGATTTATCCCAAGTTTATAAACTCTTATGTCTAATTCTTTCTATCCCGGTGACATCGGCTTCCGTGGAGCGCTCGTTTTCCACTCTTAAAAGAATTAAAACTTATTTACGAAATTCAATGAGCCAGGATCGTTTGAAAAATATCAGTTTTTTGTCTATTGAAAAGGAATTGGTAAAACTTTTGGCGAAAGACAAAAAATTTTATGAGGATATTATAGATCATTTTACTAACGTTAAAGATCGCAGAATCCCGCTAATCTTCAAAAATATATAATAACTTTTTATTTGCTCTCACCAGCTGTTAACAAATTCGTTAAGTAGGTAGGTAGGTACCTATTATGTGAAAGAAAAAAAAATTTGATGAATAGATGAATAGATTAATTGGCTGAGAAGAGTTTTTGTGAATATTGTAAATAGGAGTTGTAGGTCTCAAGGACACTCGAAAGTGAAAACAAATTAATAGCTTAGGGTGCTTGTTTTACTTTGATTTTCTTTAAATTATAAGGCGGTTGACCTTGAAATCCTAAAAATTTTCGCCTATGGTGTATTTTTTAACACCTCTTGTAGCCTCCTCAAACCAAAACCTCACGAGCCGCCACTGATATATATATATATATATATATATATATATATATATATATATATATATATATATATATATATATATATATATATATATATATATATATATAGAAATCTCAAATACTAAATGGAATTGAAAATAGGAATTTTATTATCAAAAAAAAAATCATATTTCGCAGAGTAAACAGTAGCGATATTCAAATGTTTTTCAATATTGATTTTGTGATGTAGTCAACCTTCGAATAAATAAATTTTGCAATCGGTTATTCGCATCATTGCACTTCATTTACTTGTGTGCTAATGCACCCATAAAACGACAGAAATCAATATTTTTCATTATGCGTCACATATATTGTAACACTATACATCAATGACCAGCAAAAGCTAGTTCACACATCCACGTAGGTATCTTTACAAATAGACAATACATTTTATCAATTTCAGTGGAATAATGATGAAATAATTTGATTATTTCATCATTAATATTATCTTCAACAAGTTTTAATTTCCAGAATTTTTAGATGAATTTCAAGATTGGAAATGCTTTTCAAATGAAAATTTATAAAGGTACTGTTGGAGCACCCTTCACAATTAGAAAATGCAAATATTTAATATTGATTTTAATGAAGAATTTTCCAAAAATATTTTCACAGTTCTTCACTTTGATCCATAATAACGAAATATACTCAATTCAATGGTTATACTGTTTCTAAAGAAGAATTGCACAATCATTATGTTTGACGACATAGCACTGTTTGGCTTGTTATTAGATTTCTATAGACGTACAGTAGTGCAAAACGAAAGTCATCTGACCACTTAGAACACATATGAACAGGGCAAGATTTAATAAGAATTGATAATGATCTTTTCCAAGAAACGGAAAGTTACTTTATGATTGTCCAGTTGCCAACTAATTTTTTTTGTTCTTCTGTTATAATATAAATAATGTTAGTGTATATAATTGACTTCGCTGATCAAGTATATTTTATACAATTTTGTTGAATCTGGCCAGTTATTACAAAGCTATATTTTCTCTCATAGATATACTAAGCCAGCGTTTCTCAACATTTTAGGATTTGCTGCTCAATTTCTATCTCGCCCCACCCAATACAACAAAATGAAAAAATAGAAAAAATTTAAAAAAATTAATTGTTTTCTTTAGTCGGTGTGTACAGGCCAGTTTATCAATTTTTTAATTAATAGTTTCTCGTAGATATGTGCTGCTACCTAAAAACAGTTTTTCAATTTTTTTAAATTAATATTTTCTCTTATATATGCTAAGACCTGTTTTTATATAAGGAGACTTTTCTTTCAGTTAGTTTATCAATTTTTTGTAATACTAGTTTCTCTTGAATATGCTCGTGCCCTCCCTTTAGTATACTCCTAGGAGGGCACCAGAAAGGTTGAGAAACGCTGTACTAAAATAGTAGCTAATATAATCTGGTAAAACATAAACTATTGTGATACAACTCCATGTATACATTTTGTTTGATCCATATTCATGCAGTATATTATTGATAAACACTAATGAAAACTACTTTACTTTGTTTATTATTTCAAAATATCAAGAACTTTACATTGCTATTCTGTTATAAGATGATCGGCGGTATTGAATTCAGAACGAAATAAAGAAAGTATTTTTCTTTTATACAAATCAGGTTGACTTGATTTATTCTCCTATATTTGAAATATTCAAACCAGTGCTTTATTTATTTTCTTCAGCAGCCTTTATATCTAATAATTCTACCAGAATTTCTGCAACCCCTGGAGATATAATACCTATACCTCTATAAGACACGAACATTTTCCATATTAACTTCTGAATTCAATCTGCCCTATGATGGTCATATGACCGAATGTATGACCTGATGAAATGATAATTACTACACACGTAAACACTCAAATGTATGATATCGATGGATATATATCAACTTTAAAATGAGGTGACAAAGGAAGTTCTCACGAAAGAATGATTATGCATATATGAGTAATATCCTTAATGATTGCAGAAGATGATGAAACTCTGTTCTGTCGAACTGAAATCGTTAATTGACTCATCTATATTGCTTTTGTCCAAGAAAAAGGTTACGTTTAAAGACCAGTTTTTGAGTCATTGCCTTACATGTACTATCTAGACAGGCATGTGCAACTTTTTTAACACGTGGCCATATAAGTATCATGTGGCCCTTAAGTATCATTTCACAGGCCTTCTTAAAAAAAACAATCTTTTCTAGTATTTCAATAAAAACAAGGTGACTGAAGGTTTCATTAATCTGACTTAAACATGTTATTGAATAAATTGCGTCATTTATTAAATTATATATTAATCACTAAGTGAAATTTTTTGAAATAGTCATAATTTTCAATGCTATTGCTTGAGTATCTATCGCCATGTTGAAAGTGGCAATGTGCAGACTATTTCCAAAGTGGTTTATATGTTATTTAGTTCTTCTATTGGTTTTATGATTCAGCTACTGCCAAACTGAGCTATAATTTTCAATGAAATTTGAAGAAGCGTAAAACATCTATTCTATCTGAAAAAAATTGGCCTTTTCTCATTATCTACCACGAAGAAAGATGAAAATTTTTCGAGATTATTGTTTGCAAAAACCTTCAAAGCGCAGAAAAACTTCGAATTTAAATATTTTACAAAAAATCACTCATTGGTAACAACTGTTTTTCTTTATAATTATGTGTATTTATCAAAACATTTTACGGTATCAAATTTTTGTGACATTAGTGAACTTATTCGCAAAAGTGTAGAAAGTTGCGTAATGTTGTTTGTAGTAAATTATTGATAAATAATATGGGATGTGTATTTATTGTGCTTCAACTTTCGGGATTTTGAAATTCCTTGGAATATTATGTAAAATATTTTCACATAGTTGAAACCATAAATCTTGTTGTATATATATATATATATATATATATATCTTATATATATATATATATATATATATATATATTATATATATATATATATATATATATATATATATGAATATATATTAATATATATATATATAAATATATATATATATATATATATATATATATATAATAATAAATAATAATAATAATAATAATCTTTATTTGCCCTACCAAAATTACAATTTATAAATAATATAATATGAAAAAACGACAAAAAAGAAAGAAAATTGACTCTAAAATAAGGTAAAAAAAAAAACTAAAATATTGAAAATTACATAACCAGGCAAACAGAGATCCCATCAAAAAAAAAACCATTTACTCTCAGAAGCACACAGTACTTTTATGAGAGCTGTTCTACATCAGAAAATTTTTCATAATATAATAACTCATTTCGTTCCAAAAATTACTCAAGCATAGTATGTATGTTAATTTTTAGTTCATGTTTTTTTTTTCTATAGTTTCGCTGGTAAGTACATATTTGTATCCAGTATATTCAAAACTTCTTCTACTGGTAATGAATGTAGCCATATTGATGATGCTTTCTTGAAATTTTTGAAAGTTTTTTCACTTTTTAATTCAATAGGTATTTTATCATACAGCCTTTTCAGAATGTATAGATAATTCCTCTGACCAATTAATTTATTCTATCTCTCTTTTAGGCAATTAATTTTTTTATTCCTTGTCTCGTACTCGTGAGTCATATAGGGTATGTCAATTTTATTTTTAAATTGGTAGTTCAGTATTGTCTGTAAGAATAGCTTACGAACATCGAATACTTTGCTTTCTTCGATATATATATATATATATATATATATATATATATATATATATATATATATATATATATATATATATATATATATATATCTTTAATTATTTTTTTTAGCAATAACAGGCCATTTGAGTTCAAAAATCGAATTTTTTAAACAGTTAACGTTTCGATACGAGATTGGTGTCTTTCTTGAAACTTTTGTAACAATACCATACTAGCAAAAATAATTCCATATATTTAGGTATCCTCATTCTGAGAAAGTTGTGCGATGTTGCCTATGTAATTTAACCATAAAGTGTTCGCACAGATATCATCTAATAGAGATTTTTAATATAGTATATTCCTTCACTATTGTGAAATTCAGTTCACTGATGAATTATTGTGGATCTATAATAGAGATCTTATCGCCTCTGATACTTCTTTGTGAACCCACACATAGTATATCATTTTTAGACGTATTTTCATCGAAAATAATGGACTATTGCAATATTGAGAGTCCACAGTAAACTGAGACAGTGGGTTTTAAATCTGTCCTTAGAAGTATTGAGATTTTTTTGATGTCTGAAATATACATAAATATATATATTATGTAAATTCAAACTCAAAACTTTGAGGAAGGGATGGTGCGGAGGTGCATGAACAGAAAATTTTTAAACTAGTGCCAGAATATGTGGAATAAAGTTTGAAAAAATATCCAAAATTTAGTTTTTTAGGGCATTTTGGAGGTTGTATGGATATGAACATTTTGGTGGTTGTATGGATATGAAGATCGGTTTTTGAAGTTGAGTTAGAGATTTGAACATTTGGATTAAGTCGATGATAGGAAAGTGCCTTCTGGTAGTTTGAATATTTTCATTTGAAAGCCAGTTTTTATGATTTTTCTTTTTCTGAGATTTAGCGCAAGTCCACAGCTTCTACAGATAAGTGGAATGAGTTGATGTCAAATAAGTTCCTATTTTCTCACGTATTTTTTTATTTGTTTGTGAATTTAGAATTTTTTTTCGATTCCATAAATAAATTCTAATTACTTCATAATGTAACTGATATTTGTGGGACGCTACAATATCAGAAACTCTATTTATAAACATCCATAAACTTCTAAGGAAAAAGAAAAGCACATTGCAAAACCATTGATAAGCTTACGTTATTACTAGTATCTATTTTGGTACCTATATCAATCTCTTTTATTTCACCTAGGAATTATGATGTGTTGAAACTGTTCATAGTCTGAAATTAAGCAGCTATAAAATAAGACATGTCAAAATTGACGTTTCGATAAACATAAACGATCAAAACCAGAAGTATTTTGAAGTTATCACAACATTCAACCATTATTTAAATTTTCAGTTCAGTTATTTCAGAAATTTATGCACATTGTTGGGAAATTCTATAACAACTCTATTCACTGAAATAGCTTCAACAACAATAATGATAAGATGATTCAACGGGTTGAAACAACGGGCCAGTTCAAATGTACTTCATTTATTCTTAGTCAACGTTTCGGCTTTACATTCGAGCCTTCATCAGGACACGTATAACGAGATTGAGAACGAAAATTAACATCTCAGAAAAACAGGTAGATGTTTTTCTGTTTTTCTGAGATGTTAATTTTCGTTCTCAATCTCGTTATCCGTGTCCTGATGAAGGCTCGAATGTAAAGCCGAAACGTTGACTATGAATAAATGAAGTACATTTGAACTGGCCCGTTGTTTCAACCCGTTGAATCCTCTTATCATTATTGTTTTGGTATATATATATATATATATATATATACACTGAAAAAAATTTTGATCATAAAATCAATTAACGGCGATTGTTGCCCTATTTTAATTGAACCAATAACGGCGTTAATGCAGTGAATGAAGGCATTTATTGTTTTAATAACAAATATTGTTATACCAATGAAATCCCTTTAGTTGATTCAATTAAATCTGTTTCTTTAATTCAGAAGGAGAATTTCATTGATTCAATAAATTTTTCACCGATTCAATGAATTTTTTCATTCTTGTAATGAATCAAGTTTATTGAATTCAGTAGCAACTCAAATGTATAAAAATCATGAAAACAATAAACGAAGTTATTGATTTTCATAGTAAAATAATCTTTGAGACAATAAATGTGTTCATTAACTCAATTATTCCGTAGATTCGGAACATTTTTAACGGATCTATGCTGATGAATTGTTGAATTGATTGTAATAAATACTTTATATAAATATTCAAATATATATATATATATATATATATATATATATATATATATATATATATATATATATATATATATATATATATTTATGAATGTCGAAATTTACAGCCTTAATATATTATTAATCGGTACAACGTATATTTCCTATGCACCAGGCACACACCCGCCTGGTGTACGAAAAAAAACTCTTGAGTAGCAGAGCTCCATCACTAAGGTCGTGTTGAATCGCCTCCAGATGTGATTCTAACGGATTGAATTATATTTAGAAAAATCACTCTTGAATAGGACACCGAATTGGAGAGTAGAAAATATATTTCATGAAAAAAAAATTTTCGTGTGCATCGTGGATGAATAAAAAAGTTGAAACCATTAAAGAAACGTACCTCAACATCAACTCAATCCATATAACAAATTTTAACCTTATATTGGAAAACAAAAACGCGAAGTGCATCGTGTAGGTACTGATTTTGATATTTTCGTTCGGCAACGAAAACAATCCAAATTTCAACTCATTTGACTCGATGGGAGCCGATGGAGATGCCAATATGTACCGAGAAATATGTATATATATATATATATATATATATATATATATATATATATATATATATATATATACATATTTCTCATCCCCATGTGGTCAAGTCGCTACATGTTATTCGTACTAGGCTATTATTCGTAGTAAATCTAATCAGTACAGGACGGTCGTCAAGCAACTTTAATTCGGGGTGCACAGGAGACTTATTCATCTTCATTGAATATTTAACTTCTTTGAAAATTATTTGTGTAAGTTTCTGGAATAATGTCGTTCCTTCAACCATATTAATATTGAATATAGCGTAATTGTCCCAATTAATAGGTTATTGTGACAATAAATAGTTCTTCGTTACTTCAATAAAGCCAGTGTTATATTCAATGTTTAATTTATTAATTTCAAAAATATGATTGTCGAATTAATGAAAGAGTTATTGTGCGAAAAATGTTGATGGTTGACACAAATAACGCTGTAGTTCCACCAAAGAAATGTTTGTTGTTTCAATGAACCTACAATTGCGCTCTAACGGTTATTTTTTCCGATTATTAGCACATTTTAGTTTCACGTGTTATTGAGGAACGACTTTATGGTTTATCGTTGTTTTCTAGTTTTACATCAAAGAAATTGTGTGTTCAATAAGTAGGTAAGTGAGAAATTTTATAACGAATATTTCTTCAAATGCTTTTTTTCTATTTGTTATAGGAATATTATAGGGTCAGCAATAGAGGAAAAATGTACAATAAATATTCTAATCTCAAGTCTTCCTTAAGAATAGCTATGTCAGATAACTTACCGAGAAAAGAAAAAAAGAAATGAAAATTTCCCGTCATCAGAAAACTTTTGGTGAGTGTTGGTGAACGTTATTTTCAATCCAATTTTAAATATATACTTGAATTTATTCAATTCTAGAAGCAGAAGAAGATGCAGACAGTTAAAGAATTAAAGTCCACTATGACGATTTTAGAAGAATGGCCATTTTACAAAAATCTTTCAGGTTACCGTTTAGTAGGTTTTACTAAACTGTTTTGTTATTTAGAAGTTTTGACCTAAGAATTATTGCAGATCGACATGGACTTTCAAATAATATTCGAAAGAGACGGACTTTTGGTGAAATGGCCTCAATATCGTGACAAAGTCTTAGAATTTTTGACAATGGGAAAAAATCTAAAGGATAAATTCCTTTTGGGCATTTTGAAAAAGTTCGTTGACACCCCAGATAGTGAAGAAAGTAAGTAAAATCAAATGTGAAGCTATAAGTTTTTCATTCGTAATGTTCAAGTGTTGAAAGCTAGCAATCCCATATCTATAATGAATCAACGATATAAATCTTGAATTTATTTCGAAATATGATATTATATATATATATATATATATATATATATATATATATATATATATATATATATATATATATATATATATATATATATATATATATATATATATATATATATATATATATATATATATAAATATATATATATATATATATATATATATATATATATATATATATATATAAATATATATATATTTTATTTCCCATATTCAGTGAATTTAAATTTTTTAGATGAAGAAGACGCAGTCCTCCCGTGGGCACTACATGGATATTTTGTTCCCACGAATCCGATTTCGAAGAAGGATACTCTTAGCAGAAAAGCCATCTAGTTCACCATAAGGGAAAATCTGTACAGGAGGTGGACACTCACATTTAGTTCCTTAAAAATTCTGGCAAGCCTATAAAACCTTTTATTTGCTGCATAGGAGACGATCCCCTTAATATATCTGAAATAACTGTATATTTCGATAATATCAGGTTTATGTTCACTAGTTTCTTACGTGCTGTAGATATGTGTTTCAAAATAGTATACTTAGACTTTCCTTTAGAAGCTAAAATATTTAATATTTTCCTGAAATGTTTTTCTCTATGATATGAAATGTGACATTGTTTCTTCAAAATATAATATTTTGAGAGATTAGATCATTGAATAAGGTAATCAAGACTGATTGAAGTATTGTTAAGTCATTTTGTTCGCTTTTTGCTATGTTAGAATTAATGTATAATTTGAATTGATGTATAATATTTTCAAATCATCTACTAAGTATGAGATTCCATCAAAGCGATATTGTATTTTTGTTATTTTTAGATATTCAATAGATTTATACGGAAAAAGTGCTTCTTTTTAAACCTGCATCTCTATAAGTTGAAGAATGAAAATATATTGTTATGAGATGAAAGTTCAATACTTGTATATGTATATGTTATGTATATATATATATATATATATATATATATATATATATATATATATATATATATATATATATAAATATATATATATATATATATATATATATATATATATATATATATATATATATATATATATATATATATATATATATATATATATATATATATATATATATATATATATATATATATATATATATATATATATATATATATATATATACACACACATAGTTATTGTACCAACCATGGCATTTAATTCTCTCAATTAATGAATTTTAATATCAATGATAACTGTTCTTTAGTACAAACAACAGAATTCATACTAACAAAAAAGCGATTTATTGGTTCAATGAAATATTTTTATTGAACCTAAAATTGCATTAATTGTTAGAACGAATAGTATTTATTTAACAATGAAAGTATTAATTCGCTCAACAATCAAAAATTCATTACACCAAACAAATCGTTCATTGTTCCAATGTTCATCATTTTTGAACTGATGAACATGTATTAATTGTTTCAATTATTGTATTATCATTCTGCAGATGTTTGGCTCAACAAATATAGTTTTGTTGGCTCAATGAATGCGTTAATTGGACCAAAATTAACGTACACATTAATTGTTCCAATGAATTTTTTTATTGTTTTAGATACATTTTTTGGTTCAGTGTATATATATATATATATATATATATATATATATATATATATATATATATATATATAGATGTATATATTGAAAGTTAATATTTATTTCAGCTAAACAGGCGCAGCATGTATGATGAAAATAGTAATACGTAGGGACATTCATTTGAAAAATTGAGGATTCATCAAATCAACTTTCCAATGAAGTTGCATGGGACTCGTCGAAATGAAATTCCCATTAATCCTTCAAGGGAAAATGTTTATGAAAATCAACACGTGGTTCATTTAAAAAGTCAGAGTGGGTCAGTGCCTGACCTGTGGGCTATAGGTTCGTTACCGCCAAGTCTAGGTTATAATCTATCTAGAAATATAAATCTATAAGGAGTACTTATACCTCACAATTTCGCATGAAATCCTTTCGATCTTCAAAACCACTCAAAATAAAATAATTTGAATCGTTCATAAGTTTTCAGTTGAATTGTTCATGAGATATCTTGCTATACTCTTGAATCATGAAATAGGTTACGTAAAATCCTGAACAATAACCCAAGCTGACCAAGGCCGAGGGTTACGGTTAGTGGCTGATGCAATAGCACACTAGATTTGGTTGTGAATTGTGATATTAGGAATGTGATGAATAAATCAATAAATACATATTTTATTTCGTGAAATTGAAATATGAATTATTTTTTGTTGTCTGCAGTGAATAAATTTTCAGTCTAATGATATTGTAGAGTTTTTATATATATTTATATATCTATATATATATATATATATATATATATATATATATATATATATATATATATATATATATATAGATGTATATATTGAAAGTTAATATTTATTTCAGCTAAACAGGCGCAGCATGTATGATGAAAATAGTAATACGTAGGGACATTCATTTGAAAAATTGAGGATTAATCAAATCAACTTTCCAATGTAGTTGCATGAGACTCGTCGAAATGAAATTCCCATTAATCCTTCAAGAGAAAATGTTTGAAAATTCGATACGATAAAAAGACTAGACAGTCTGTTTCGCTCTTCAGCGTCTACTTCAATGAGTAAAATAGTTTTAGAATATAAAAATAGTTTCATCATAAGCTTACGTTTGAGTTGTATATATTTTTTTACTTTATGGATCTACAGTTTAAAGGCGGTTCCGAACGGCTTTTGAACAATATACATTACTTAACTACTTATTATCAATAGAACCGCTGGAAAATACACAAACATCCATACTTAACCTAGGATTCAAAACCACCACGTCTGCTTCAAAAACGGTTTCACAACTTCTACTTCAAAAGACGTGTTTACAGTTCTAAGATATTCGTTTGATCAGGAAATGGCACTAGGGTTCTATATTTTGTTTTTTTTACCCTATGAAGCCAGTGTAACGCCGGTTTCGTATGACCATTGGATATATATATATATATATATATATATATATATATATATATATATATATATATATATATATATATATATATAAATGTAGATCCATAGAGTAAATATCATATTTATAACTTTTCGTTTCAAAAAATTTAGAGAAATCTCTGAATACTTGTCATTTGTTTTCCTACTGCCAAAAAAATAGGTACCTAGAACTATGACAACAACAAAAATATTCTATTTTGAAGTATCATACAACAAAGTTCTATGATTAAAAGGACTTCACATTGCCCAATTAAAGAAACTGGAAATTTTTTTTCTGTGTGAAATTTTTTTGTGGGAAAATAAGTCAATTATGTTTTAATTCATTGAGCAAGCAGAAATGCTACTTTAAAAACTCTTCAATATCATGCATTAATTAGACTGAAAATTTATTCACTGCAGACAACAAAAAATAATTCATATTTTAATTTCACGAAAAAAAATATGTATTGATTTATTCATCACATTTCTAATATCACAACCAAATCTAGTGTGCTGTTGCATCAGCCACTAACCGTAACCCTCGTCCTTGGTCAGCTTGGGTTATTGGTCAGGATTTTACGTAACCTATTTCATCATTTAAGAGTATAGCAAGATATCTCAAAAACAATTCAACTGAAAACTTGGGACCAATTCATATAATTTTATTTTGCGTGCTTTTGAATATCGAAAGGATTTTATGCGAAATTGTGAGGTATAAGTATTCCTTATAGATTTATATTTCTTGATAGATTATAACCTAGACTTGGCGGTGACGAACCTACAGGCACTGATCACTCAGACTTTTTAGATGACCCACGTGTTGATTTTCATAAACTTTTTTTTATATCATCAAAGAACAGACTATCGAAATTATAAAAACAATTGTTTATATATATATATATATATATAAATATGTATATATATAAATATATATATAAATAAATATATATATAAATATATATATATATATATATATATATATATATATATATATATCTATATATATATATATATATATATATATATATATATATATATATTCATTTGACTTGTTGTTATCTGTGAACTATTTTCAACTTTTTAATAATTATTAGCAATAACAGGCTTGGTGAATCTCAAAAAACTCGATTTTATTAAAAAGTTGACATCGAGTTTTTTGAGATTCACCAATCGTTTTATTTCTAATAATTATCAAAAAGATATATATATATATATATATATATATATATATATATATATATATATATATATATATATATATATATATATATATATATATATATATATATATATATATATATATATATATATATATATATATATATATATATATATATATATATATTTGAATTGTTGTTGCCTGTGAACTATTTTTAACTTTCTGATAATTATTAGCAATAACAAGCTTGGTAAATCTCAGAAAACTAGATTTTATTAAAAAGTTAACGTTTCGCCACGACATTCGTGGCTTTTTCAAAACCTTACAAAAAGCAACGAATGTCGTGGCGAAACGTTAACTTTTTAATAAAATCGAGTTTTTTTAAATTCACTAAGCCTGTTATTGCTAATAATTATCAAAAAGTTTCTCTTTCGAAATTCTTTTTGAAAATGAGCTTATGATTTCACTATATGATTTACTATGTCGGCAATGTTTGTAAAAAGTAAACACTCGAATCACATGTACATTAAACGTATTTAAACATTAAATACTTGTATCACAATTGTATTAACTTTTCTAGTTCGTATTATATATACTTGTTGTAGTTTGTATCTCCCGTGTCTTCACTACAAAATTGCAATAATGAGACAATAACTCATGTATGATATAAAACAAAATCAAATATTTAAATTGTTCCCATTAATACAAAGGGCTTTTGTGGGTGTGCTCGAAAAACTTCATCAAAATCACTAAATTTGAAAAATTTTGACATTTGTATTGTTTAGAAAGCTGGTAAAGAGAATGACAGTTTTTTTGTGTTGTGAGTATTTCACGTTTTCTAAGGGAAATCCGAAATCTTCACATCAAGTCGACGCCATTAATCACTCCATATTTCAATTTTATCTTTCACAGCTTGCCGACAACCTTCTGTTGCTATATTCTTAGGGAGCATTAAGTAATTGGATAATCATTACGCGACGATTTCTGCCAGTCAACTCCTACCACTTGCCGAGTAATTTTTTATCGTACCACTGCATTTATACATGCCGTATCTACAACAAAATAAAAAATGTATTTCTCATTTTAGAATTCAAAAGCGGCGCATCACAAAAAGTTTGTGGCGAAGAAGGGCTTGACCCCTGAAAAAATATCTCCCTCTAGATTCCTAGAATCACTGAACATGCTGGATGAAATAAGCACTAAAACGTAACCTACTGTGTTTCAAATTTGATCTAAATATCTCCAAAACCGAAAGAAAAAATCCTGTAACATCAAAGCTCTGTATATTGGATATTTAAATAAAAAAGTCTTATTTTGACCTAAGAAATAAGCCCCTGAAATCTTGATCCTGAAAATTGAAACACCCTGGAATTATTTTCAGAACTCAATGTTAACACATTAAATTTAAATTAGGTTTCCGAGAGAATATTTCTTGGAAACAGTTTCAACTGAGTTGTAGCGAAAATGCAAATAATTATTCCGCGAATTATCAAGACGCTACGTGATTCAAGCCATACCACCGCTTCCAGTATGTCTAGGAGAAAAATTGATATTGCATTAGCGTGACCTATGTATATCACACGATAAGAGATTTGCTGTCCTTGAGCGATGAATTTGTTATCAACTTTTCGCAGAAAGATTATCCCCATCAGTTTTTCTCAATAGTTTTCTTATGACGTGGTTAAGTCACTATACGCGACTTAAAAAGGACCAATTCTGCAAAAGGATTCTTTCTCTGAACTCCACCTTTATAATGTCTTACGTAAATTATTCGTTTCCATCCATCCTCAATTACATAATGAACTTGTGCATAAAAGCTTATCCTATGATTTACTTGAAAGAGTTCCTTCAAATAACTCCAGCAGCTCTCCTCTATAACACATACATGAAGAAGGAACGAAATTGTTTCCTTTCCTTTTGTTATGTATTGTTTGTATCTAATAGATCAAAATATATTATTTATTCAGTACATTATGAATCTTAAAATTATTGTAGCAAGTTTGAAACTGCTAAATTTTTCAAATAAATTGAATTCAATGTTCTCTACATAACGTAACCGAATCCATTTCAGAAAATTAGTTTTATTTGCAAGTTACTCCAAATATTCATCACTTGATGCATTAAGGAAAACTTTTATATGAAACTTATCCATCCAAGTAAACTGCACTTGTAATAGAAGAAGATATGGAGAAGTCATAGCAAATTATTTGTGTAAAAATTAATTCTTCATAAACAATTCGACTTTCGACTTTTGTTCCTTCTTGTACTCTAATTTTAATAACATATTGATTATACTGATAAACATAAAGTGTTGTATACATTGTCCATTTGAATTGAATCTACAGCCTACCCACTAAACATGAATAATAGTTTTTAAAAGAATTTTGTAATGTATATAACTTTTTTTATTTGAAAGTGGTGGCTAACCAGAAATGGGGTGCTGACGGACCAACTTTAGTATTACTATATAAATCCCTTATTAGATCAGTATTAGACTACGGTGCTATAGCATACGATTCAGCAAGCAAGTCCACTACCAGCTATCTTGAAATTATTCAAAACTTGGCTTTTAGGATTATTCTTGGAGCCTTTAGAACTACGTCGGTAAAAAGTATACAGTGGGAATTGGGAGAACCTAGTTTAAGTCTGAGACGAAAACTTTTGAGTGGATACTACGCAGCAGCTATCCTTGCAAATAAAACAAATCCAACATTTCAATACACACACTCCAATAAACTAATAGGATATTTTGATGATAAACCTAGAACACCGAGACCATTCTACGAAAGAATAAGGACGTACTTTCAAAAAATCGACTTCTGTATCCCAACAGTTTACCCAGTTTCCGTCAGCAACATAGAACCCTGGCTGGTAAAGATACCTAAATGCAACTTAAGTCTAAATAACTATGACAAACAAAATACAAACCCCACCATCATAAAAGTCAAGCTAATTGAAATTCTGGAAACTTACCGCAACTATCAAAACATATATACAGATGCGTCCAAAACCTCTTTAGGCGTAGGAGCAGCTGTGGTAACTGATTCGCAGAATTTCCTGTACTAACTTCCATCATGCACAAGCATCCTCTCGGCAGAACTGTTCGCTATATATCAAGCCGTGGAACATGTTAACGGAAACAACCTCCAAAACAATTTCCTTCTCCTTACAGACTCCCTCAGTTCCCTATACTCCATTCAACAGCTCTACTCCAAACACAGTGTGGTTCAACATATTAAAGAAGAACTCTTCGTGGCCGGAGAACGAGATAAAGACATCATCTTTATTTGGATCCCATCTCATATTGGCATTACTGGGAATGACGAAGCAGACAAGTGTGCTCGTAAGGCTATTACAGATGACAGTGTAGTTTCGATTTCAGAAGAGGTTAGTGCGGATATAAAAAGTGTGGTAAACCAAAAAACGATATCTTTGTGGCAGTCTCAGTGAACTTAAAGTGAGTCAAAACTCCGCGAAGTTAAGCCTCTGTATAAAAAGTGGAGTCCCGTTTCTAAAAACAGACAAGAACAGGTGGTTATTTCGCGTCTACGGTTAGGTCATACTAAATTAACTCATAGTTACTTAATGAAACGTGAAGAGAATCCAATATGCGACTCATGTAATGTAAACATATCGGTGAAACATATCCTCATTGAGGCCTCGGTAGACCAGCGGTAAGGTGAACCGCCTTATACCGTTTGTAAATCGAGGATTGTGGGTTCGAGTCCCACCTCGCTCTTGGGTGTTGTGTATGTCCGGAATTTAGTGGTTATATATGATTAAAAATTGTTGGGTAATGTACATAGTTGACAAGCCCATTGGCCGTTCGGAACCGGCGTTAAACTGTAGGTCCCTCGAGTTAAAAAAAAAAAAATGTCCTAAAAATCAAGCTCAACAACAAAATTGTCAACTACCTGATAAATACGAAGTCATATTTCAGAATGAAAATTGTCATAAGCTAATCACATTCTTAAAATTGATTAATGTTTTTAATTATGTGTAATAACTTACTGTACCGTCGCTAATAACCTTTTATGGTTGATGCGAATTTTTTGTAAATAAAAAAAAAAAACTTTTTAATTATTGGAATTATACTGTTACATATCTATATTATTCTCACATACATTAGTAACAATTGTTAGATACGCATAATATAAACTATGAAATTGGTGAAAAATTATGGGAATATATCGAACTGTCAACACAATTCATTCCAACTAGAAAAAAAAAAAATATATATATATATATATATATATATATATATATATATTATATATATATATATATATATATATATATATAAATATATATATATATATATATATATATATATATATATATATATTTGCCTATATTATATATATATATATATATATATATATATATATATATATATATATATATATATATATATATATATATATATATATATATATATATATATATATATATATATTATATATATATATATATATATATATATATATATATATATATATATATATATATATATATATTTATTTATTTATTTGAATTGTTGATGCCTGTGAACTATTTCTAACTTTTTGATAATTATTAGCAATAACAGGCTTGGTGAATCTCAAAAAACTCGATTTTATTAAAAAGTTGACGTTTCGCCACGACAATCGTGGCTTTATCACCAAGCCTGTTATTGCTAATAATTATCAAACAGTTATAAATGTATTTATATTTTATATGTTTTTCTTCAGAAAACATATCGTTCACACTTTTTGAGGATTTGCGACCCTCTGTATAATATGAAAATAACTCAAAAAGTATCCAAAATATATCTGTAATAAAATAGTCACGTAAAAGCAATCAGCAAAACCAGCTGAACTGACAGTTCGACTTAAACAGAGACGGAATTTACAACTGAAATGATTTGATAAGCCCTCTAGAGGAACATATTATTTTCAGAAAATTCATTAATGAATGTTTATGTGACGCAACATTAGCTAAGAAACCTAACTGGTCAATTATGTTAGAAAATTGTATACCTGACATCGTTATTTTTGAAGTCAAATCAAGGAATTACATACATTCTTATTATCTGTCTCATTTCCGACATCAATATGTATCCAAGCATCATCCAGAAATGATGCAATTCAATCATGAAAATGGAAATAATGATTCTCAGAAATATCTACTGATACGTGATTCATAAGGCAGTACTTTTTCCTTCTTTATCCTTCGTATTTGAGATAAATTGCATCAGAAAATAAAATTGTTGCACGAGTTATATACCCCAAACCTTGAACTTGATGTGATAACTGCTTGAAATAGCCGTCAAGAATCAATAGCAGGTATAGTTTCAGAATATTAAGTCTCTTTTGATTCCTATATTGATGAAATAATTTATTCATTGTATTTCTGGATCTTAATAGAATATATTATAGTGTCTTCACAGTGTCACAGTCACTTCATCTTTGTCACGTCAATGCATCATATTCGAACGAGACGGAAATATATCTGAGATTTCATAAAACTAATGAGAGAACAAATGATGGATTTAATCCTAACTTTATTAGAAAACAGATTAAATCCTTTAGAAAATTGATGCTCTCTAAAATAATAAAATTTTGTTCTGACTGAAGATTATTATTCCGTAACTTTCATTTCCTGGAGAGGAATAATATATGACATATTGAATTAATTCGTATGGCGATCTTTTTATCGTGTAATTAAAGTGTTTATGGCATGAATTCAGCCGAGGAAAACGAATTTTTTTATCGAATGTCTGAAAATGAAACTACTCATCTCGAATCAGCAGTTCTGTTGTAGACAGTTTGATATACAAACGGTAAACGTAATCAAATAAATTCACTAAGAGACTCATAAATAGTTATCATGTTTCACATTTTGAGCTGGTGAACACGGGCGTGAAGTTACGTTACAGAATGACAAGCGGTGATTAATAGTTATTTATGTACCAAGTGCGTTATATAGATCCTAACGCCCGGACGGTAACATTTGGCCCTAGGTCCTCAGGCACGAGGGATGAATGTTGCCCGATGGGCATAAGGATCTAGTAACGCATGTCGTGCATACAATATTTTATTTTTTACGAAAAAATCATTTTATTATAATGAAAAATCGATTTTAAAATCGGTTCATTGCTCCTATACTCTCCATTTTCCTTCTCATAGTAGGAAGGTTATTTATTGATATTTTGACGTTTTTGAATATTTTTGTCATCATATTTAGTGAATGTTATTTCTGTTTTCTTTGGGAAGTCTCATAGAAATGATGGAAATGAAAATGAATTAACCCAAGAATATAATAGAAAATGCAGCCAAAGCTGCGAATAATTCATTGCCGGAGAAATCCAGAGTCGTATACGACCAGGATTATGAAGTATTTAATCAATGAAAGTTGCTTCATTCCTTCTCGTACAATGAGCGGGCATTATGATGCTATTGATGCATAATGCCCGCTCATAACGCCCTAGGGCATAATGAGAGACATATTTATATAGGCTTGCCATCTCCTAAACTGCCGATGCCGGACAAAAATTTTAAAAACCCCGGACATTTCTGTGAAATTTTGTTTTCCCCCGGACACCCCGTAAAAAATTTTTTTCAATGGAATAAAACATCGTTTATATTTCAATTTTTTCATTTATTTAAACTTTAAACCGCTTGTTTGCCATATAAAATGAACAACGAAAAACAAATAAAATTCTATTATACACAGTTTACAGTTTTCTCTTTTTTTCTGGTATCATCAAATAAAAAACAACTCATGACGATAATTTTTGGTAGATCAAAAATCAAATAGACTAGATACTACATTGAGAAAGTAAATTATAGGATAGATCATCTAGTTCGGTTAGATAGGTTAGGTAACCAAAAATCTAAATTATTTATTAACTATAAATCAAAAGTAAGTAAAAAGTTAAAATTTTAACGAGATCAAGTTCTTTTTACTATTTTAACTTAATTTGGAAGAACACTTGCCAATTTTTCCTTAAATGTCTTTATTTTTCATCATGTATTTGTAAAAGTCGGAACAACTCAAGTCTTTAAAATTAGACTTTATTTTGATCAGAGAAGAAAGCGTATGTGTATTCAGCAAGTTTCTCTCCTTCCTCCATTAGTGCGACCCTAGCGAAAAAACTCACCCTACATTCGCATTGTGAGCTGGTATTCAAAATTATTACTATACAATTTTGAGCAATTTAGAATATAGATGTTTCGAAAAAATTCGGCCACAACTGATTTGCATTTAATAGCTCATCTCCGTCACTGACACTCAAGCTTCACACACCTAGACACAAAATATGTCCGGGTTTTACCCGGACATATTTTGAAAGCCCCGTCCGGACGACCCCCGGACGCCCCCTAAACTAGGACAAATCCGGGGAAACCCGGACGGATGGCAACTCTATATTTATAGCAACCGTATCTAAGGTACCTACTAATAGCTCAGAATGAATTGCTTATTGTTATTTAGTTTCTCTAAGTACTCCTCTGTTATGTTCAATTTTCGTATAAATAGATTGTTTTGTAATACCATAGTTTAGTACGAGATGAAGTCAATGTTATGACGAAACGCGTTTACTCAATAGATTTTTATTTTAACCTGTGAAAAGTTAGTTTTTCATTTCTTTATAAAGTTATGAATATGAACTTTCACCAAGTAAATGCCAATTCCATTCAATAAGGTAAAATCAACAAATAAAATACAAGTGAAAAATAAAAGTATTATGGTTCCTATAGCCTTGCCAGAAAGGGAACACGAACGCCATTTACTGGCCGATAACCTTTCTGTGGTATAGGAAAATGCATATATAAGGAAGAGTTTCGCGAGAAGGAGGAAACCGAAAGAGGAACACACTGCTGGAAACTTTCCGGAAAGAATCACTCCAAAAAGTTCCGCTCGAACTTCAAAACTGCAAGATTCAAAAGATATCTGGATCTCATTAAGAACAAATTACACCTTCTCACTGATTACCTTACAGGACACTGTCGCCTCAGGAAGAATCTGATGCGTATAAGTTTATCAGAAACAGATGAGTGCAGATTATGTGGAAAGAAGGAGGAAACTCCTGTTCGCCTGGCTACCTCGCCATTACAAGCCAACGAAAATAATTATTTGGACAAGAAACTTGTAGGAGTGAGGAGGTAACCTCCTTGAATCAATCCAAGATATTATAGTTCATTAGTACTCTGGAACTAGAAGGAGAACTGAAGATCTCGCAGTAGTGCAAAAAGAACAGCTCCGATGAGGGTCACAATAAACCTTAAGACAGCGGTGCAGTTCACAAGACCCTAATATATGGCCAAAAATATGACGGAGCAAGTGTTGTGTCTGGAAAACATGGTGGACTTCATGCCAAAATGAAGGAATGCATAGGAAAAGAAACGTTTACTCCATATGTTCATTGTGCCGCTCACCAAATCAATCTCGTTCTAGTTCACGCTGCAGAACATAAATGCTAGGCCTTCAATTAAATTGTTTTTTGCAACAATTTAAAGAACATACAACTATTTTGCCTACTCACCCCGACGTTGGAGTAATTTATAAGACGCCACACAGAAGACACCAAATTTAGTTGGTAAAATTCTCGAGGATTTGGAAACCGACATATTTCAAACAAGTAATGAGGATGAGAACGAGGAAAATGAAGCAGTGCTTTCAAACCTAGATTTGACGCTGAAAAGTTTAAGTACTACGCGAGGTGCATCGCGCTATAAAGCCGTGGATGCAGTTTTATTCAATTTCGAAAAAATTATCCAATGTTCAGCTGAAGAAACAGAAAGAGCCACCACAGCTTGGGATGAAATTCTAGCATCGACGACAATATTATCTTTGATGGATTGGAGCTTCCAACTATATTTGTTATGGTGGAATTCTGGTCTCAAAACCATCAATATGTCTCAATTGATATTTCAATATACAAAAACCGATAGTTTCGTCGCCCAGAGAACACCCGAAACATATGAGACACGATGAAACATACAATTTATTTGTTGAGAAAACAAACTTATTGTGGATGGAACTAGGCTATGATGAGGCAGGTTTTCCGGTACAGAGAGAAACACGCATCAAACGGATGCCCGGCGAGAAAGCAACCCACACCACTCTAGAATCTGCCGATGAGCATAGAGATGGATACTTTGAGATTATTGACAGAACGTGTCTATGAAGGATTTACTCAAATTAATGATGTATTTTAATTTTTGACACCTGATAGTTCTTTAGAACACATCAAGCAGCTTGAAGAAGTACATTAACCAAGGAGAGACTGAACGATTTCAGCATGTTGTATATCGATAAAATAGTGATAGAAGTATTGGATTTAGAATCAGATTTAGACTATTTTCCAAATTTAAAGGTTAGAAAGTGCACCAAATTCTGTTGAAATATATTTATACCTGAACCTATTTTATCATTTATTGTATCCTTGATATCTTTGTTTTTATACATGTTTTTATTTTTACACTATTACATTTTTTATATTATTAGATATGTTTCCGCAATTTTACACTGTTCGAACTGTTTACTTAATTTCTTTTTTCTTTTCTCATGCAACAATGTTAGTCATATATGTAATAATTATTATGGATCATCACCAAATAATTCTATAATATTACCCATATCAACATGATTTCAAAAATTGAAGGTTATAGTTGTCGTGGAGGGGGTACTTTGGGGGCTCTACTCAAGTTTTCCCATGGGGCCTCTTTCCTTAGATCCGCCACTGGGTGCAGTGTAATCCCATATTAAATAAATAATTATGTACGATCTCAAAGGAGTCTGGCGGTGACGCGGCGTGCACACTGCAACTCGGCGTGTACGCAACTGCAAAAGCAAAAACTCGTCCTCGTAGTCAAATCTAACCGCCGCGTGAACATTACAGTAGTTTCCGTTCGGCTATTGGATCATTCACACGGACGTTGGGAGTAGTTTTGAAAATGGCTGAGGATTTAGATACGGAGCTCTTCATTGGTGAAATTAAACAGCATCCCGAACTTTGGAATGTTTCATGTGAAGACTACAAAGATAAAAATAAAAAAAACAGAGCTTGGATTCAAGTTTGCAAAAATATTTATTCTGGGTTTGAGGAAAAAACACAAGAACAAAGAAATAGTATTGGTAAGTATTTCCAAACTATATGTACAAATCATAATGGTAATACAATATTGAATCTTTCTTTTTGCTAAGGTAATTTTATTGCATCACTTATAACGTGATCAACCCAAGTATTTTAGTTTTAATTCAGCAAATTCCCTACACATGCCGTTACATTGTTCATTTGTACGTCTTCCAGTACTTGTATATCATCAACCAAAAATCCATCTTTTCATGTACGTACTTGTGCAGTACACAACCTGCTTTTAGAAATCCATTGCAAAATCTGAAAATTCAAGGACGTGTGAAGTATTCGCCATTCATTTGATAGAACACCAAACGTGAATTCAACATAACGAGAGCGCGGCTCAATCTGCAATTATCTATCTTTTTTTGGAACGAAGTTCCTTACGGCAGGCTTGGAGGAGAGGGATTTCGCTGCGGGACCAAACTGAAAGATATGCGAGACTAAAAGTGTGACGGAAGTAGACTGACGCTTCACGCTGACTGACGAAAGTCACGCTTTTAGTTAACACAAGCGAATATTGTATACCTTTCTCTTTCTTCCTCTTTCTTTCCGTTCTCTCGTCCCTTCTCTTTCTGATCCCACTCCGCCACGTCAATCGCCAATGCATTATATGTACTCATCAATTGATGTACAAGCAAATCGAAACCGTCAGATGTGAAACATCGAAATAATTTTGTATAAGTTATATTCATAAGAGAACAGATTACGATAGGAATCAGATATGGCATAATGAAAATATCTTCTTCTCAGTCCAACATCGTGGCCGATGTGTAGTGATTATGAGAGACTTCACTCTTCGTCCTTGTTATGGATGAATCTGTGTACAATACGTCGCCATCCTTGCCGGTTGTTCGTTTCGCGTGTTGCAGTTTCCAGCCTCATGTTTGTGAGTTTGGAGATCATATCGGTCCATCTGGTCGGCGATCTTCCGCGTCTACGCTGTCCTGTTGATCTTCCTTGAACAACTAGCTTCTCGATATTATCATTTCTATTGATGTGGCCAAAAAATTTCAAGATCCGGCCATATGTCAGGGAAGATAGTCGCTGTTGTGGACGGATTTCATTTAAGATTGAGATATTGGTCCTTCTAGCCGTCCAAGGTATTCGAAGCATCCTACGTCAACACCACATCTCAAAACTGTCTACGCGTCTTCTGTCAGCGGCACGTATCACCCATGTCTCTGAGCCGTAGGAAAAGACCGGAAACACCAATGTTTTTACCAGCTGGATTTTCGTGGTTTTTGTGAGGTTTCTATCCCTCCACAGCTTTGTTAGTTGAGTCATTGCGACTTTTGCCAACTGAATACGCCTTCGAATCTCAGGTTTACAGCTGCCAGAGCTGTGCAAGATGGAGCCAAGGTATGTGAACTGCTGCACAACTGCGCATTTGCCAATCCTTACAGGTTGCCTCGCATTCTCACTCTCGCGATCAATTATCATGATTTTAGTTTTGCTATAATTTACTTTAAGACCATAATCTGCACTCATATTTTCAAGTTTATTCAACAATTCTAGAAGTTCTTCTTCGCTCTCCGCTATGAGAACAGTGTCGTCAGCGAACCGAAGATTGGAGATCTTTTTCCCCCCTATCCTGATTCCTCCATTCCAGTTGTCCAAAACTAAGCGCATTATGAATTCGCTATATATATTGTACAGAAGTGGAGAGAGTACGCATCCCTGTCGAACACCTTTGCGAATCTTGCATTTCTCAGAGACAGTATTTTCGATCTGGACATATCGTCGTTGCCGCGGTGAAACCTCCTATGTGACAAAAAATTTAAAACGTGATTTTGATATAATTGGAAACAAGATTTTACCACCTACGTGCTAATAAAAAGCATTCATGTGTTAAAAGAACGTAACACGGTTTAAATTGATCAAAAAGAATCCTGCTATGTGTAAGAGTTAACCGCACCGCTAAAGGTACCATACAAATCACCTATGTGACAATTCCAAGGCTCAGACCTTATATAGGTGGTTTCACAGTAGTTTATCTCTGTGGTTGAAGTTTTGTTTTTTCTGGGAAAAAGGTACTATTAATAACTATAACAAATCAGTTATTTGCTTCTCCTGTCAAATCATGTTTTTGTCACTTAGGAGGTTTCACCGCGGCAACGACGATATACTATCCTCATATAGCTGCTTAATGAGAGTAATCAGATGTCTTGGTACACCCATCTTTTCAAGCACTCTCCACAGTTGTGACCATTTCACATTATCAAAGGCCTTCTCGTAGTCAACGAAACATAGGTACATAGGAGTGTAGTATTCTCGAGCTTTCTCTATGAGTTGTCTGACGTTTAGAATTTGTTCTCGAGTTCCTCGACCTCTCACAAAACCCGCCTGCTCAGGAGAAATTTGCCTAGAGATGAATGATTCCAGCCTTGCTTGTAGTATATATAGCATTATTTTGCTTACATGTGTAATTAGGGAGATTAGGCGGTAGTTGTTGCAGTAGGTTGTTGAGCCTTTTTTGTGTATTGGTATTATCACAGATGTAGACCAATCTTCGGGCCATGTGCAGGTTTCCCATATTCTCTGGCATAGTTGGTGTATGAAATTCTGACCTTTTTCATCTAATGATTTCAATACTTCCGCCGATATCCCATCTATTGAAAAGATAAAGCTTTACAAATTTGTTCCATAAAATAATGACTATACGTATTGTAGGTTTATATTCAATTATATAGCGTGACGATACGTTATCCTCTCGTTATATACACTCTTGCGTTATATACACTTTACATTGCGTTGACGACCGAGTAGTCTAAGTACTGAACCCTGGTGTGCCGTATTTCTGGGTTCGAATCCTAGAGGTTACTCCTGGCTTTTCAATTTTTTTATTTACAAAAAATACGCAGGGCGTAATATGTCTCAAAGAGTTAGTTAGCGAGGTAGTTACATTTGCTGGTTAGCATTCGGACGGTCCCGGTTTAAAACACCGGAATTTGCTATAAGTTTTTTTGCTTCAGATTTGTCCACAAAGTCTTGAAAATTGTGCTGGTTATCCAGCTTAATGTTGAACGTCCCAATCTGTAAGTTCAAGCTCTGTAAATTTGCATCTACTTCCCGAATATCTGAAACTAATATTTTTGGAATATGTATACGTATTAAATTTGAAATTTGTTTAATTTTCAGGAAGAAAGCTTATGAGCCGATGGAAAAATATTCGTGATAACTTTCAACGAAGTGAAAAAAAACGAACATGGTCAGGACAAAAATCCACAAGAGGGAGGAAATATGTTTATGCAAAGCAACTGAGTTTTTTGCAAGAAGCAACCGAAACTGTAGAGACATCCTCCTTAGATGGAGAGGTTACAGTTACCGAAGAAATAGATCCAAAAGAACCAAGCCGATTACAGGAGGAGGAAGAGGCAACATACCAAGAACCAAGAAAGAAGAGGCGCAGACAAAGTGTAGAAGAAGCATTGATCAACTTTACAACTTGTGCATCAAGTAAAACGAATTTTCATAACGAAGTTAATGAAGATAGGTCATATTTCGAATCGATACTGCCTTTGATGAAAGACTTTACAGCGGATCAAAAAATTGAATTCCGCTTAGATGTTCTCAATATAATCAAGAAAATTAGAAATTCATCTCAACTCACTTCCCCAAAGTAACTCTCAGCCATTCCAATTTCATATTTCCACATAACCTCTCTATCAACCTCATATTTTCTCTGAATCTTTGCATCTATCTCAATCTTTGAATCAACCTCGCGCTCCTCTACATACCACCTCTTCTCAGAAAATTCGAATTTTTCACTCTCAACAGTAAATACTGATATACAACTGAAAGCTTCGACTTTATATATATATATATATATATATATATATATATATATATATATATATATATATATATATATTATATATATATATATATATATATATATATATATATATATATATATATATATATACCTAAGAAATCAAGGAAAAATCCGAAAACCAAATATATATATATATATATATATATATATATATATATATACATGGTGGACCACCAGGAACTGCATCGATCGATATCTCAGAAACTGAATTTAGGAAAAATTTGAAATTCTGGAAACTTGCTAGATGTCTTAGAGCCTACTCAGCTAAAATATGTTCATATATTGGGTATTTCCGGTTATTCCGGAAATAGATACTAAGTCGCTTATTCCAAATACGACACTCTATATTTAATTATATTTTTGAATTCTTCCCAAGATTCTAGGCAGGTTTTATGTATCATGTCCTATACCTAAGTCTAAGCGTTGTTGATATTATTGAAATTTATATGTCAAAAATGACGATTGCAATTCCAAATATAATTATCAATTGTACCTATAAGGAAGTCATTATTTCTTACTTTGGGTTGGATTTCTTGTTGAGAAAGATTTCCTTTAATAGATTTTGTATAAAATTTGGATAACTAATCATACAGGGTGTTCAAAAAATAAGATCTAAAATGAGATTGAGAAAACTGATAAAAAAATTTTCAAATGGAAACCCCCCATTTTTCTTATTTTGTAGTATTAAACATCAATAATTAAGGTAGCTTTGTATGGTTATCTACACCTAAAATATTAAGTTTTCGAAAAATTGCCAATTTAATATTTTTACATGGCAATTTTGCATTTAATCATTCAACAATTAGATCTAGGATAGCCACGATCGTATTTGACATTTGAAATCATCGTAATAGCACCCCGGTTATATTTTACAAACGAATATTATTGAATCTTATTTATATTATGGACAATGTGAATGTAATAATGACTTCCTCATAGAAACAATTGATAATTATATTAAAACTTGCAATTGTCATTTTTGACATAAAAACATAAATATGTCAAAAACGGTTAGAGTTAGGTATAGGACATGAAACATCAAATCTGCCTAGAATCTTGGGTAGAATTCGAAAATATAATAAAATATAGGATGTCCCATTTAAAATAAGCGACTTAGGGTCTATTTTCGGTATAACCGGAAATGCCCAATAAATGGAAATATTTTAGCTGAATAGGCGCCAAGACATCTAGCCAGTTTTCAAAATTTCCAATTTTTTTCTACATTCGGTTTCTGAGATATCGATCGATGCAGTTCCTGGTGGTCCACACTGTATATATTTATGTATTTTTATATACATATATATCGTCCACATGTACATTCTGCTTTACTCAACATTTCCATCGGAGCTATAGCTATTTCTATATTCTTATCTATTAGATAATTAATGATGTAATTAACCGAATGACCTTACAATAAACTTGCACTAATGTATGGGTGAACCCAAAATCTTCTGTGCTGTTTAGATTAATTTATATACGAAATATGCAAAAACCAATCTCTTTATATTTTTATATTGCAACGGATCGAAACAAACCATTTACTCCTTGAACGAGAAGCGCGTTTCTAACCACGTGTGCTTAAAATCTTAATCGCGAGACCGCCTTGTATACGCAGCGGTTTCACGCCCGTATATCGGCTCTAAATTAGTCTGCGAATTTTAATCTTGCTTATCTCGATAAATGTATACGTGATTCACGGAATATTAAATTGTTTACGAATACAACCTTATTGCATCACATTGCTCCTTGGTCCTTGCTATAGAAACACGTAGACGGACTACGAACAATTGATATTTTGAGTGGGTGATAGACAACAATCAAATTTATCCTAGATGTTCACTACAAAAATGTTACCTAATATTTTTTAATCAAACAGTATAATATTAAAATAACTCTATTTTTGTTGACGAAAAATATATCGATTCTTGAAATCCTTCGATTTTTGAGCAATATCAGACATTCTAAAGTGAAACATAGAATGTATTAAAACTTGTTTAAGTTTCGTCACGATATTCATGTTTATTAAAAACATTTTGAGAAGATTCAACGTCGGCGCACACACGATGGAGACACTAAAAAGACTGTTTCGCTCGTGCGTGCACCGACTTCGAATATTTTGACATTCTCCCTTGAAAGATGAATGGGAACTCTACATCATCAATTTTCATGAAACTAGCTCCATTAGATGGTTGATTATATGAGTCATCAGTTTTTCAAATAAATTTCCTAACGTATCATTATATATTAAATATATATATATATATATATATATATATATAAATATATATATATATATATATATATATATATATATATATATATATATATATATATATATATATATATATATATATATATATATATATATATATATATATATATATATATATATATATATATATATATATCATCGGATCATATAGCTCCACCTAATAAGACAGTTACGGTAGCCGTTGACATTGACTGATTGTTGTCTGTGTTTTTTGTCCTTTGATATTCTGTGTTCTAACCAACAAGTTTATTAAGTTTATCGGTATCTGAGCTGTTGTATTTTAAGAATATTTTTGATATTTTTTGCTTATTGGATTGAAACTAACGTTGCTTCTATATCATGTTTTTCAATATTACTCAAAAGTTTGTTCTCTCGTTAATTATTAATTTTAATATCATTCATGTTTCGACTAATGGTTATTAGCTTTTTTACTATAGATGAATCAAAAGGTTTGTTGAAGCAAGCTTCATTTGCTGTATAAGAAAGGTGAAATAAATATTCACTAGAAATATCTATAATATTGATTTGGTTAGAGAACATTCATTTTAAGGACAGATGTCTTTCTTGAATTTGATTATTATAAAATATTTTATTATAATGTTATAACCTGGAATGTATATTTCTGAAAAAATATAAGATGAAACAATATATCTGAGTACTTTTCTTTTCACTAAAAATAGCAGATTATCATCAATTATTGAATTTGTTGTACCTTCGTGAAAAATTTGCTAATTACTCATGAGATCTAGTTGATGACTTAATCAGCCTACTTGCGAAATAACTCTCTGTCATATAATATCTCTACAGGTTAATAGCCATTTTGATGTACACAAAATAATGTAAAAAACTACAATATAGATGACCATGGTTATTTCTGTTTAACCAATATTAATTTAATTGGTAAAGGAAAATGAGTTTCACTAGTTCATGCTGTCCAACTTTGAACTTCAGTGATATATTGGCCACCAAGGTCACCTGATCGTACTCCGATAGATTATTTTTTGTGAGGAAGAGTAGATAGGTGGTTTATCAAAACAAGTCTGTAAATGGAATTGAACTTACAGTCAGAATTATACAACCTTCTAATCAACTTCAAGTTAAAAATGTATAGAAAATGATAGTTGCTTTCATGTTCTTCTTTAATGAAAGGTTATCACCTTAACGATAATGGAAACAAAAATTTGTTTTTGTGTTTGAAAAAGTTAACTTTTCCAATTATACCTTTTAAATCCATACAAACATTGTTACATCAGAAATGTTTACTTCGAAAATGAGATAAACTACGAGAATCACAATTTTCGTACGTAGTAATGGAAAATTTTAACGTTCGGTAATAAGTTATAGAAAACAAGGAATATGAACAACAAGCGAAAATTATCTAAAGTACCTACAGATTTGAGAAACACGAACTTTGTTTCAAAGTTTCAATTTAATTTAATCTTTAATTTTTTGCATAGTATTCTGATGCACCTATTACTCAATTTCAGTTCATCTCAATATACAGGATGTACCATATAAAACTTTAAACCTTAATATTTCGTTTAATATGAAGATTTGAAATCATTTCAATATCAAAAGAGATTTCAAATGATATTTCCCAGTTGATATCTATATCAAAAGACAGGTGGCTTCACTTTGGATAGCCTATATAATAGGATAAAGGTACGTAGATACAAGTAATTATTTTAGCTCATATTTTCAGTTCATTAGGTACTCAGAAATGAACAAGTATATCTTAAAGATAAGATCACTATCAAATTTATTAATTACTCTCCTGGAGGACTCCTTCAATTGAAAATATGTATTAACTATATAGTATTGAGTAATATAAAAGTCTCCGATGAGAATAATAGCTTAGATGATGCGTGAATTCACAGTTTTTCGTAATACCATACTGTTATTTTGATTTAACGGTATTCAGATGACAATTGAAAAGTCATTGTTAACGGCCGCCGGCCGTTATAATTTCATAACAGCCGGCGGCCGTTAAGAAATCACTTGTTCAAATATTTATTTCAAAACATCATTCTGCTTACAATAACAACATTGAAATCTTGGTCCACAGCGAGTTGGGAGAATAAACCTTTGATTTTCATTTCGCATAGGCTAATAATACATCTTCATTAACCACCTTTACATTCTTGCTTTTAACGCCACATTTCAAAAATTTTCATATTCTTTTTGATGTCGCTCTTGAGTTATTTTCGGCAGTTAATCAACACTCGCTGCACTGCACATGATTCTCCCAATATTTCTAAAGGAATTTGATTTTGTTCCTCAATTTCATCAATTTCATCCATGGTCGTCGTTAAAACGTTATAGTTATTAACGTAACAAGGCCGATATGTAGCAAATAACGGATGAGGTTGGATATTGTAATCCGAGGCGCATCCGAGGATTATAACTAACCGAATCCGTTATTTGCGTATCGGCCGTGTGTCGTTAAAATTTTTTTGTAATCCCGTTGAAAGATTATATTTTGATTCCGAAGAAAGAAAAAACCCCGTACCTCGCAATTCTAAAGAAAAATCCCAACGTCGTGCACTCTGTTGTCATGGAACAGTTTGACAGTTTTATAAACAACGTCAGTTTTTTGTGTTCTCAAGTTCGCTTTAACGACGACCATGGATGAAATTAATGAAATTGAGGAACAAAATCAAATTCCTTTAGAAATATTGGGAGAATCATGTGCAGTGCAGCGAGTATTGATTAACTGCCGAAAATAACTCAAGAGCGATATCAAAAAGAATATGAAAATTTTGAAATGTGGCGTAAAAGCAAGAATGTAAAGGTGGTTGATGAAGATGTATTATTAGCCTATGCGAAATGAAAATCAGAGGTTTATTCTCCCAACTCGCTGTGGACCAAGATTTCAATGTTGTTATTGTAAGCAGAATGATGTTTTGAAATAAATATTTGAACAAGTGATTTCTTAACGGCCGGCGGCCGTTAACACTGACTTTTCAATTGTCATCTGAATACCGTCAAATCAAAATAACAGTATGGGATTACGAAAATAACTATAACAGTACACCTATGACAGTAACATAAATTCACTATAACATAACAAACTTGAGGTGATAAAAGATATCCATTGAAAAAAAAGAGATCCCTACGGTCAGCAAAAAAAAATTATACTGCTAAATGGTAATTTCTTCACAGAACGAAAAACGTACGTGAATATAATGAATAAAACCATTGAGATAATGTATTCGGACATCAATTTTCAACCGATGCTCAAGTTCATTGATTGAATGTATTATTATTGATTGCTTGATGTTCAAGTGATTATATCAATCCCCGAGAGGCATTGATTTCATCACCTGGATTTCAAAACAAAGTACATTCTACTAATGACCATTGTGTATCAGTCAATCAACGTCCAGCATGATATTAATGTTTTCTGTACATCAACCGATCAACTGCAGTCATTGAATTAAGGAATCCAGGACATTGACTCAATCAGCGATATATTGATTCTAAGCCATGCGCACAATGACTTTCGAACATCGTTCAATGTTCGAAGACGTTAATATAATGTAAAAATACATCAATCTGAGCCTACTGGTTGCACCTTTTGTTTTCATAAATAAAATAGACTAGACTTATATATATAAATATATATATATATATTTATATGTATATATATATATATATATATATATATATATATATATATATATATATATCTATATATATATATATATATTATATATAGGTATATATATATATATATTTATATATAT
Organism: Cynegetis impunctata; assembly: GCA_030704885.1. Lineage (NCBI taxonomy): Eukaryota > Metazoa > Arthropoda > Insecta > Coleoptera > Coccinellidae > Cynegetis > Cynegetis impunctata. Next base: position 180,163 of record JARQZK010001583.1, read on the forward strand.
ATATATATATATATATATAATATATATATATATATATATATATATATATATATATATATATATAAATATATATATATATATATTATATATATATATATATATATATATATATATATATATATATGTATATAGTGACAGGTTTATAATTGCCAATAGGGAAAAAATGTCTATATATTATTGCTAATGCTCCAAGCAATTATGATGGCACTGTCGAACGAGTACGTTGCAAAGATAACTACAAACAGACACAAAAGATTCATTGAATTGGAATAATACAATTTATTTTTCAAATATTGACATAAGATATGTGTTTCACTGTATACAATTCCTGGATTAGCGCGAGGTTTAAAAAAAAGTATTCAATAAACGACCAAAACATAATACTTTCTGAAGAAAAATTTAAATTGGAAACATAAATAATATTTAAACAACTATTAACAGCTCTTATAACTTTGAAAAACTTGTATCTAATTCTATCGAAGTATGTATATAACTCTCCTTGAATTTTTGTTATATCTTCGCCAATTGCGAACACAAAAGATTGAATTGAAGTTTTCTGCGAATTCAAAATGTATATCCATTCTTCAATTTCTTGTGGTGTTTTTGCAAGATATAAAAATGAGTGCTGTAAGTGAAAATTTTTTGATATGCATTTTTCCAGTAATATCGTTCTTTACAACTTTGTTGGTGGTTGCCTCATCTCGCCCATCTAGAAATAAAAATATATTATGGTCAAAAATGAAAAAGGTGAATTCCAGATTTTAGAAAACTGAATTTCTTTTCCATTGGGACTCTACTTTTTAATGAAATGAGTATGTTATGAACTTTAAATGATGTTCACGAAATATGTATCAAATTATTCTCAAGCTGTCATTTGATTTCATAACAAATGGAAAAAGTGTTCTCTTTCAACCCTTACATAGAATAATAATATCAAGCTCTTTTTGAACTACTAACATTAGCATCACGGGGTGAACACCATTCACTGAAATACACAATCTACACAAGCAGATACTTACTTTCCTCGATATTTTCGATTTCCAATGGGCCTAGTAAATACTCAATCGCCTTGTCTTTGACATTGCCATTGAACAGAAATGCAATAATTTTTCACAGTTTTTGAGAAAAAAATTATCATTTTCGTTCTTCATGGTTGAGTCCATATCGATCTAGAAGTAAAGTTATAATAGTTAGTTGCAACTATAGCTATATTATACCTATTGAATGTTATAGGTAATACATGAAATTATACAAGATAAAATTAAAAATCATGAAAAATATACTTGTTGACCATGGACAATTTAATATATTACATAAAGTGAACAAGGAAAATTCTTCAATAATTTAAAAAAAAACAAACCTACGCCACAGTTGCAAAGTAGACATCTTATGTGAAAGTTTGTATTCTAGCGACGGGTTTCTGCATTTTCGATCTCAGCGGTGAATTGTTGGTTTCCAATATCTTTGGTGGGGGGCGCTCTGGGTTGTTATACAGATAGTTGTCCGACCATGATTTGTATTGAGAAAAAGTAAATACTGAATTAATATGAAGGTGCTTGGAATATTTCGGGGTCTACTTCAGATCCAGATCACACTTACAAGTATCGTCACAACCTGCAATAAATGATTATTTTTCAAGATGATGTTGAGATAGTGTAGACCGTCAAATTTTAGTGAATAGTAGATTTTTTGTAAATACAATTTTCTTTTCAGTAATTTACTGAATTTACAGGGGTATTTAGCAAAACAATGTATGAGCAAGTTCCATTATTGAGCATATCTATTTCTTATAGCAAAATTCATAGTAGTTCGCGAAATAATATAAAAATTGTTCAAAATGCAATATATTTATATATTTTTACTATAAGTGCTCGAAACACGCCATGTTTTCATTCTTTCGTCTCTTTCAACACTGTTCAGTGTAACTACTTATTTTTTTGAGATTGTATTCTGGCAAAAAATATTTTCGTAACTTTTATTCAAATGTTATAAAAAACTAACAAGATTTAAAAAATACAGTTACTGTACTTACCACCTTCTAAAGAAACTGCTTCCACAAAAATTTACTTATACACAAATAACACTTCACCGTTTGGCTGTTAGCGTTAGATAGATACTCGTATTACTCGTATAGCGAATTAGGCGGAAATTTGGCATATTTACGTTGAGACGGTGGGGGTGCAGCCAGAAATTCATCAATCCATGATTCTTTCCGCGTTGTCCCAATGCTCTCGGACATTGACCGAATGACTTAATACATTAGGTGATGAATGCAGTGCATTGCTATGATGAACTATACATAGGTTAATGTTTTCAATCATTAATGTTATGCCTATTGAACATAGCTTTATTAAAAGAGAGATTATGACAATGTGTCGTGATGATTAAAGGTACATAGTATTAATCACTATGTGGTCATTAACTTGATGTATTTTTCACATTGCTCTGATGTAAATAACATTATAATGATGACTATTTTCATTAGATTCATGATTTAATTACATTATCATAATGACCTAGATTTCATTATAACAACAAAATCGTTGATTGATCAATCACAGCAATTCATTATTATCAATAAATTTTGGACATTGTCCTAATGAAAAATACGTTATGATAATGAATATGCGGTCAATCATTGGCAGTGATTGATATCAGGCTCATTATTATTTTCTGTGTTAGCATCAACTTAATGCACGCAAAAATCCAGCTGCATTTAACTCCATATACCCTCCAAGGAGCCCTATAAGGCTGAATTTCGATTCATAATCAGGTTCCACTTTTCCCCGCCATTCCATTGACCAAAGTTTAAAGATGACAAATTTTTTACCGCATTTACCAAAATTAGGTCTAATGGAGGCCGCTAGAGACGTCAAAATATACCAGAAAAAAAAAAATATAAATATATATATATATATATATATATATATATATATATATATATATATATATATATATATATATATTTATATATAAATTCATTTGAATTGTTGTTGCCTGTGAAATATTTTTAACTTTTTTATAATTATTAGCAATAACAGGCTTGGTGAATCTCAAAAAACTCGATTTTATTAAAAAGTTCTTAATAAAATCGAGTTTTTTGAGATTCATCAATCCTGTTATTGCTAATAATTATAAAAAAGTTTATATATACATATATATATATATATATATATATATATATATATATATATATATATATATATATATATATATATATATATATATATATATATATATATATATATATATATATATATATATATAATATATATATATATATATATATATATATATATATATATATATATATATATATATATATATATATATATAAAGTTTCTGAATTAATGAAATTCTCGAATGCTTCTCTTTTAACACATATTTTTTTTTTTTTTTTTTCTCAAGGGACCTGGTTCCGAACGGCCAATGGGCTTGTAAACTATGTACATTACCCAACAATTTTATATATAAATAGAACCACTACATTCCGGACATATACAACACCCAAGAGCAAGGTGGGACTCGAACCCACAATCCTCGGTTTACAAACGGCATAGGCGGTACACCTGACCGCTGGTCTACCGAGGCCCCTTAACACATATTATTTAGTTGATTCTCAATTATTATTTTTTTATTGTACCATTTGGTTCCAAGTTCAAAATTGTATGATTCATTAACACCAAACATCCACTAAAGCAGATTAATAATGATAAGCAAGCAGTCTCTCTAAAAAAATTAATTCGCAGAACAATTGAGATATTTTCAATGTGAAAATCAATAGATCATCTTGGTTTGTTTCAATAATTTTTTATTTTCAGACAAATGATACAAATTCATTTTATTTTTCATTTGTGATTTTTCTCAATTCACAAGATCTACTGATTGAAGAAAGAAAGAATTAACTTTTTATAATGTTGCATAGAGATATAATGAGTTTATCACGAAAAAAATATTAATGCAACGATACAACCATGATTGCAATCAAAAATGATCCAATTCAACTACACTTCGTTACTGGCCAACCTTATCTAAGCCTTGAGCAAACTTTTTTATGCGAGATTGAATGAAGAGGTTCTGATAAAAACCAGGTCGATAGGAAGCTTTTCCATATGTAATTAATTTGCCTGTTTATAAAATTGTTTGTTGGCTGACCGGGTGTATTAATTAGATGAAATCTGAATATTAATCAAGTCAACTATGTGATTAAATTAATGTCCTAAATGGAAATAATTAGTTTTCAGCCAGCAAACTTCTACGAATTCTATATTCCTTTTGATTGAAGAAATATACTACCGGTGAAAGCTGTTCTGAATTGGACATTACCAACTGGTTTTCGAGTCTAGGTTTCCTCTGATAGTGCCTATCATATAAACGAAATTGCATTAATCCGGAGCTGAAAAGCATAAGATTAGCTAAAATTAGATAAATAAGGATAACTTACTTATTCAAGTTACTTACTCCACTCTCACAAAAATCAACGTATTTTAATTAAATTTCACTTCTCTGTTACTGTCAGTATTTAACATTTTTAAAATAGACAAGCCATATTATCACTACGATAGTTTTTTATTCTATATTGAAAAGTAATATTGATTGAAAAATCTTTATATCAAAAAATCTTTATATCAAAAATTCCCTGAAAAGATTTTTTTGATAACTAACCCGCCTTTTTACCCCTTTCCCCTGAACCAATTCAGCTCAGAAACAATCCGAACTGTTCTCTTATGGGTGCCTACCTGTATACCAAACTTGAATTAATAGCACAATTCCGTCAAAAGTTGTAGAGACTGATAGACCGTCAGAATTTTTGCCCAAATTAGTTTTTCTACATGTTTTGGGACATTTTCTGCCGATTTAGCTATACTTAACATCACATTGTGATATGGAAGTAATTAATAAAATGTTAATTTTAAATATTATTGTTTTATGCAATCTACTCATGAAGATTGAAATGTAGCAGATAAACATGTTACTACATTAAAACAATCAAAGATCATCTAAATATACAGGGCTATTCAAATTCGAGTCAATGCATGGGGATTTCGATAAGGGTAAGAGATAGAGGGTGGGTTAAATGAAGGAAAAGTATCGTATTTTAGAGGTGAATTATATAAATTTAAAAAATCTGACCTGACTTCCTTAGTTCTGGAGTTATACAGGAAAAATAGAAAATTTCGAAATTGTTTTTATGCCTATATCTTTTTATTTTACGAAGTTTTTTTCAGCAACTTTTTGTAGCCTCTCCAAATATCTGTATGAAATGTATATACAGGGTATCATGGGGCCACCTTCAACTTTTCATATTCAAATACGGACCTGTATTTTTTATTGCATTTTTTCAGAATCCAAGAGTCATGTCTCATATTAGCGTTTCACTTTTATCTAAATCAAAAAGTGTTTTGAAAATATTGAACTAATACGAGGCATTCTATACCATTTTCTACGATATTTCTTAAGTACAGCTGAAATTTTAAAAAAATATTGAAATTTTACTGGTGATAGCTCAATATTTCCAAAACACTCTGTAATTCTTAGGAAAATACTAAGACAATAAGAAACATGACTCTTGGCATTCACAAAAATGCAATAAAAAATACAAGTCCGTATTTGAAAATTAAAAGTTGAGGGTGGCCCAATTGAAACGATACCCTGTATATAATTTTTAATCAGATATTTAGATTTAGCCTACAAAAAGTTGTAATCAAAGTGACAATTTGTTAAAAAAAAAATTTTTAAAATAAAAAGATATAGGCAAAAGAAGAATTTAGAAATTTTCGATTTTTCCTGTATAACTCCAGAACTAAAGAAGCTAAATCAGATTTTTTTATCCATATAATTTACCTCTGACATATGCTACTTTGTCCCCATTTAACCATCCATCTATCTCTTACCGTTATCGAAATCCCCATGCATAGACTCGAGTTTGAATAGTCCTGTATAATGATATCAATTCAAACTGAAGTATCGTGGAAATATGTAAATATTTTTCCAATAATTATCTGTACTGTAGAATATTTTTGAAATAATCAGAAAATATTAAATATTTATAAATTAACAAAAACTTGGAACTTATTATGCATTATTTTCGTAAACAACTTCTACATTAACAATTATTCAAATATATCGAATAGTTTTTGGATTATATTGCTAAATAAT
>JARQZK010001584.1:0-17500 GCA_030704885.1 Cynegetis impunctata
AACATACAATTCTTGTGGAATGATATTCGACCAACAGGCTAAATTCAAAATTACACATCAAATATCGTCATTCTCTCGTGTCTAGAAAGGCTTAACCTATTGAAACATGTAGCACATAAGCAGATGGGGGTGCAGATGGATCGACCCTTCTCACTCTATATAGAGCTTCATTCGCTCCAAGATTGATTATGCTGCCATTGCGTATGCTTCCGCAAAACCACCAGTCTTAAAATCCTTGGATAGCCCTTGCAGAATTCTGCCATGCGCACTCATCTAGGAGGCTTAACCGAACTACTGCTATTGAAAAGCCTGAATGTGAAATTGGCGAATTTACCCTACAAACACAGAAGACAACAATTAAGCATATCCTAGCGCAGCTCGAATAGGCCTCACTCGAAAAATGTGCCAACATAAGAAACACAATAACCAACTGCTTCTAGCAGCTTACGAGAAACCTAGGACCGAGCCACGCGCTTTTCTATGAAAGGAATCGCAGGTACCATGAGGCCACTTCAAAATGCAAAAATGTCCACCTCTCTACCCCCCATGAACCTAAACACCCCTCCCCTTGGGCAGATACACCAACCTAATAATTAGACACCCACCTAACCCGATTTAATAAAATTTATACAAAACACACAAGTTATAATCCAAAACTTTCGTGAAATCCTACAACATCATCAAGGATTCATTGAAATATACACAGATGCATCCAAAACAGAGTCTGGAGTAGGAGCTGCAGTTGTTACACCTGAAGCTACCCTAACCATAAGCTACCGGAGACCAATTCAATTCTCACAGGAGAAACTGTTCGCAATTCTCCAAGCTCTAAGGCACTGAAATCGAGCATATCTGAAAAATTTCATAATTATATCAGATTCATTAAGCTCTCTACATCATACTTCGCCGTAATATATGTAAACCACCGATAGCAAGTACTGATCAAAGAGAACTTCCTCACTATCCAAACATTGAACAAAGAAGAATACTGCTTTGGTACCTTCGCATATAGGAATAAGTGGAAATGAATTCGGCTGATAAAAAATTCTCGACAAGCAATCAATAACCCGCACCAGCAGCGCTGCAATACACTCCTTCAATTGATATGAAATCCTTCATCAAAAATAAGATTAAGAACGCTAGCTTGGAACACTGGCATGGCAGACCTCACATCGAAACTACAAGAAATCAAACCGAACGTGGACCCTTTGGCAAAATCATTAACGAAAAGAAGAGAACAAGTGATAATGACTCGACTACGTCTAGGACACACTAAGCTTCACACATGAATACTTGCTGTCTAGACAAAATGAACCAACTTGTGATATGTGCGGAGCTGCAACTAACAGTGAAACATATTATAGTGGCAGTGCCCTTTACTCCAAATTCAAAGAGACACATTTAACATATCCTCTAACTTAAAAGAAATGTTACTTTATAGTAACAGTAACAAAATCATTGTATTTTTGCAAAACTTAGATTTAATTAGGAAATTATAAATATTATGTATCAACTCCACCGCCTATAATCCAAAGGGTTAGTGCGGTTATTTAAAATAAAAAAAAAAAAAATACATGCGTAGGTATATTGTTTATTTCATTGTTATTTAATAAATAATCATACATAATGTAAAATGTTGAAAAAGTCTCAAATTTGTCCTAAAAACCTTTTATTACTACTCTTACATTTAATTATGCCGTTTTCCTGACTTGGCCCTGTCCTTACAGACATTTTTAGCTTCATCCACCATTATTTTTATCATGCATTATTCGATTTCGCTTATTAACAGGTTTTCACTTTGAAGTAAAAAAGTGGGTACTCGGCAAAGATGAGAGGGGCTGGATAATTGACAAAACAACCAATTGCCAATTTACATCTTTATTTCGGCCCTATATTGGGACCTTCATCAGGATGCTGAAAATTACAAGCGAATAAGACCAAAGAAGCAGGTACAAAGTTGAAAGCTTACTTACACATTGGCTAGTTGTACATAATGAGTTATATATATATATATATATATATATATATATATATATATATATATATCTATATATATATATATATATATATATATATAAATATCTATATATATAGTTATATATATTAGATATATATATATAATATATATATAATATATATATATATTTATATATATATCTAATAGTAAATATATTAATATATATATATATATATATATAGTTATTGTACTGATGGTCAAAAAAAATCGTACGGCATCTGCTTGAGGAGGCGACAGAACAACGGACAACCTCACATGAAGTAGTGAAAACTTGCATGATCCTTTGTTTAGCTGACTAGGTACCGAGAGCTTGCTTGGGGTCTAAAAGATTTGGCATCGGCAGGGTGGCGGCATGAAAGTATTATTTGGAAAGAATGATTCCAATACACTTCTCAATATGGAACAGCAGGATTAGAATGTGCATTTAATTACTTACAAAAAATATTGCGAGTCACGGGCGTGAGCTCTATGCCATTTTTAGTTTTTCTTTAGCCGTTTTTTAAATTTCGTTGGCAGTTTTTGGCACAGTTGGCAAACAGCTGATGATGCAAATCTCCCTCTTTTGAGAACATTACTGTATGAACTCACTTCTACAACACTGACTACAGCAATGTGCTTCTGTACGTGTTTAAAACACTAAACGAAAACTGACAACGGGAAAAAAAAAATGACGACGAATACAGTAGAGGTATTCTCCATAAAACATAAACGGATAGGGTTGCCAACTTGGGAGAAAAGAATAAAACTGACGTACAATACAATCGAGGGATTCTCCGTAAAATATGAACAAAAAGGGTTCTCAACTTGAGTGATTTAAGTACCCTTTTTTTTATTTCAATATGAAATCAATGTTACGTAACGCGTTGTTTGAACCCCCCTCCCGTCCATGTAACGCATCGTAACGTTTTGCAAGACCCCCCCACCCCCAAACTGCGTTACGTAATACTTGAACGCTCCCGACTGTAATGTTCGGAAAGAATCTTTATTCCAATGAAAAGATACACGTAGTCATCATTTTTTGGAACAATTTTTTCGCAGTCATGCTCTCCCATGAAAAATTCAAATCTACGATTGAAATTTTTCAGCGATGTGGTATCTCAATCGGTGACATATAGAGTGACCATCAATACCATACTCGGAAGTGTAAATTGATCAAGATAAACCCAATCAAGATCCATGCACTGATATCGTGTAGCGTAACGATTTTATTATCTACAATTATTTGTGCTATACATACGAATGAACGTGCCACAACGAACGTTGGCCTATGACATCTCAATAAGTGCAGATCCTTCGCAATGCAGGATCAGTAGTTAGAACTCGAAGTTGTTGCTGCATGAGAAACGTAAAATAATAATATAATAATATCCGTTTATTTACGAGTAAAATGAATTATAAGGTGATATGTAATAGGTAATTAGGCAAACTTTTTTAAAAGAAAATTATTCACGCTACAGTTTAGAGGTTAGGGTTTTCCTCTTCTTCAGGCTAAAAAGACATGGTTAGACATACTTATAAGCATCAGAAAAAACTGTCAAAACTTACCAGAATGAACAACAGTTAATTGTAAACTAAAAAGCATATAGTATGAACACTAAAAAACTTTTCTTAAAAATCTTTCTTTATAAATTCAACAATCAAAGAACCTCTATCTGAATTAAAATATCAATTGTCAAAGTAATACACAGATACACTGTTGTAAAGTACAGCGGATCACAGACAAAAACGTAGAAAACAACACATTAATAATGGTCTTATGTAAGTATTAAATAGCGAGCTAAACTATAAGTACAACAACGCAACACGCATGCTGTTGTTGTACTTATAGTTTAGCTCGCTATTTAATACTTACATGTCTTTTTAGCCTGAAGAAGAGGAAAACCCTAACCTCGAAACTGTAGCGTGAATAAATTTCTTTTATAAAAATTTGCCTGATTACCAATTACATATCACCTTATAATACATTTCTGGCAATTTATGATTCTATATAGTAAAATGAATTTATAATGTGAGTATACACCACTTGCTTAGACAAGAATTTCATGTGTATGTCGGGACAGAAGGAGAAAGATAAAGAAAGAATGCCGTTTGCGCGTTGCACTTCCGTTATATGTTTTTCTTACGGTTCTAGTCTCACATTTTCTTCAGTTTGATCGCGCAGCAAAATCCTTATCTCCTCCAAGCCTGCCATAAGGAACTTCGTTCCAATACCCAAACTTTCAATGTAAACTTGAAAATATTGCTGATCACTTTGTTGTTATAGTATGCGACCTTCTGGGAATTTGAGTGAAAGAGGGTGAAAACGTCGAAGTTCAAACTCAAGTACCTACAAAAGATGATGTACTTATAAATAATTCATAGGGTTGCCTTCAATATCTGGAAGAAGAAATCTTAGTTAATTTTCAATATTCACAATAGTCCCTGTGAAGATTTGAACTCCAAATGAGATAAAGGTAGTAAACATTTCAACTAAAATTTGTAAAATAGCTTTTCTATTCACCTGAAAGCAATAAGAGAGAGAAGTTGTTTACGTGAACGTTTAACAATAAGAAGTTCATAAACTCCATAATTATTAAAACAATATTCCGAAAGTTCAGCTAATTCGAACAAAAAACAGAATATTGTGTTATAAACAAAGAAAAAATTAAGAAATACCATCACCATATTTTTTAATACCTCATACAAGAGTTTTATATGCGAAGCTTTTTGTATAAACCAAAAATTAGACGTGTTACTGGTTAAATTCGAGTCACATAGGTCTCTAAAATCTCTATGATTTATAAACTGAGGTTATAAGATCAGTTTTCTGAGTTGTGAACGCTATTTTTAAATTTCGGTTTAACAAAAAGTAAGAAATTTTGAGTGTTGGGTCACCTATACAGGGTGTCCCACCGGGAAAGAACGCGATCTGTATATGGAAACTACACATAGGAAACTTTTGAAAATTTGACAGTATACTAATGTTGATAGGGGCAACTCGACTAAAATATTTTCAAGATGGTGACACTTCCGGTTATACCGGAAGTAGATACCAACTTGCTTATTTTAAATTGGATACCCTATATATTAATATTTTTTTAGATTCTATGCAAGATTTTAGGCAGATTTTATGTATAATGTCCTATACCTAAGTCAAAAATGACGATTGCAAGCCCTAATATAATTATCAATTGTTCCTATAAGGATTCCCATATTACTTACTTTGGGGTGGATTCCTTATTGAAAAAGACTTGCTTTAATAGATTTTGTATAGTATTCGGATAACAAATCATACAGGGTGTTCGAAAAAAAAGATCTAAAATGAGATTGAGAAAACTGACAAAAATCAATTTTTTCAAATGGAAACCCCCATTTTTCTTAATTTGTAGTATTTAGCATTTAAAAAGAAGGTAACTTTGTATGAAGTTATCTATACCTAAAATTAGAAGTTTTCGAAATATTGCCAATTTAATATTTTTATATGGCGATTTTGCATTTAATCGTTAAACAATTAGATCTAGGATAGCCATGATCGTATTTGACATTTCAAATCATCGTAATGGCACCCCGGTTAAATTATACAAACGAAGATTATTTAAACTTATTTATTATTTATGGACAATGTGATAAATTATTTCAAGAACATGTGATACATGTGCGACCCGATATCATCATAAACAAAAACCATCACCAAATAGTGTTAAACGAATTATAGAAAACTTCAAGAATTTTGGATCCGTAAAGGCATAAGTGTACAAAAAAAAACCAGTTGTTAACAATGAAAATATTGAAATAGCAATTTTGGGATATTTTGAAGCATATGCAACAAAATCTTCAAGGCAGATAGCATTAGAATCAGGCTTATCTAAATCGTCAGTTCTAAGAATTTTACGGAAACACAAATATCATCCCTATGCTATCCATATTTTCATTAGTGCAGCATTTAAATGAAAATGATTTAGATAAGCCTTAAAAGTTTAAATAATTTTCGTTTGTATAAGTTAACCGGGATGCCATTACGATGATTTGAAATGTCAAATACGATCGTGGCTATACTAGATCTAATTGTTCAACGATTAAATGCAAAATCGCCATATAAAAATATTAAATTGGCAATATTTCGAAAACTTCAAATTTTAGGTATAGATACCTTTATACAAAGTTACCTTCTTTTTAAATGCTAAATACTACAAAATAAGGAAAATGGGGGGTTTCCATTTGAAAAAATTGATTTTTGTCAGTTTTCTCAATCTCATTTTAGATCTTTTTTTTCGAACACCCTGTATGATTAGTTATCGAAATACTATACAAAATCTATTAAAGCAAGTCTTTTTCAATAAGGGATCTACCCCAAAGTAAGTAATTCGGGAATCCTTATAGGAACAATTGATAATTATATTAGGGTTTGCAATCGTCATTTTTGACATAAAAACCTAAATATGTCAAAAACGCTTAGACTTAGGTATAGGACATAATACATAAAATCTGCCTAAAATCTTGCGTAGAATCTAAAAATATATTAATATATAGGGTATCCAATTTAAAATAAGCAAGTTGGTATCTACTTCCGGTATAAACTGAAGTGCCACCATCTTGAAAATATTTTATTCGAGTTGCCCCTATCAACATTAGTATACTGTCAAATTTTCGAAAGTTTCCTATGTGTAGTTTTCCATATACAGATCGCGTTCTTTCCCGGTGGGACACCCTGTATAAGTTAATAATTTAAAGTTTTTATCATTATTTTGTTAAACCAATAATTTGTTATATGACCAATTAGATATGAATAAGTCACCGTTGAATAAAGTATAAACTTTAAAATAAAAACATTTGTCTTATGTTTCACAATATAAAAAAAATATTTAGTTACTGTATTTAGCAGTAACAAAAAGTCGACATGTTTCGAGTTATGAACTCATTATCAAGACTGACTACAGGAGAGTATTGCATCCTAATTTATAAAACAGACAAAAGCAAAGGTGATACCTGAAAATCAATTTGCTCGTTTACAAGGGGTAATTGACTATTATGGGCGGAACTTATTTCGAGAATTTCAAGAAGGTGTAGGCGTTTTCCTTTGTTACCTGAATGTAACAATTTTGTTTTGTTGAAATCCAGGAGGTGATTGAATTTTATACAATGTTCAGAGAAGCCAGTGGTATTTTTGTTTTGTAAAATTGACTTTTTATATTCTTCAACACGAATATTTATATTCCTTCCTGTCTGTCCAATCTAGAAAGCAGGACATTCCTCGCAAAATATTTTTTAAATACCACTGTTTTCTCCGATGTTAGATTTTTCTTTATTATTGACCAGGAATGACTTCAAGTATCTTTTATTTGTACAAATTGTTTTAACGTTATATTTCGATAGTCTGTTACTGCTAAATACAGTATCTAAATAATTTTTATATTGTGAAACATAAGCCAAGTGTTTTTATTTTAAAGTTTATACTTTATTCTTTATGATGTTTCACCAAGTGATGTGCGAGAATTCAATCTCAGTTATTAAGTCACCATTGTTAAATGTTATATTGAATATTTGTACCTGTTTTGTTTTTCCGATGTCTTTAAGAGTTTATATTATCTACCTGCTAGAATATTAAAAGGAATTTTCCCATTTTTTTTTATATAATTCCTTCCCTTCATCTTTCAAAATTCTTATTGCGAAACAATTGTCATGTTAACAAAATCTAGTGAGAATCGAAAATTGTGAAGTTTTGTTTACAATATTATAATAGATTTTCATCAAGTATCAGTCAATCAATTACTTAAAAATGGAGTAACTCAAAACCTTTTTGAAAACTTCAGAAACGAAGCTGAATTAATGAAGAAGAAAATAAAAATTTGGTCATTATGTACGAATGTTCATCCCACCCATTCTCTATGATAATACCCACGGTAAACTTGCAATTAAATCTATATAAACTGGACAACACGAGCAAATTTCAGGAGTACCTAATGATAGCTTTGGGGTTCCCCTAATTACAAGCTTACCAAAGCTATTTTTAATGTCCGATCGTTCGTCTGTAACGATTGTCGGCCAAGAATATCATCTCCCATTTTATTCCTTTAATGTTTCAATGAACATTAACTCTGTTTTATAGGTAACAAATGAGATCGTTACAGTTTTATTGCGATTTCTGATATCAGTGATTTTTCATTACGGATTCAGATTCCAGATAATTGGATCATTTTGTGCGATGATTGGAAGAAGAAAATGGGCTGGTTTTGGAGACTGAGGCCGTAAAAATCAGATATAGAATGAAATTAATTAAGCCAGACTAATACAATTAAAAATGATGTCCATACTACTGGATGTGAAAATACGTTTGAAAAAAAAGGAATAACGATCATTTCAATAAATATAACGAGACACTATCGTAAAAAAATTATGAATGATATGTAAAGATCGTATCATATTTAAAGTACGAATATATGACAGTAATCTTTAAAACCAACCTATTATTATATTTGGAACCGGAAATTGGTAATGAAGCGATTACATTTTAGATTTAATTTATACTGAATTCTTTATGGAGATTTGAAGTGTTGAATATATTCAGAACAATGTAAATAAATGACCATTTGAATTTTTGCGACAAACGTAGACAACAGAGAAATATTTTTAGTATTTTGAATATATATATATATATATATATATATATATATATATATATATATATCTAATATATAAAATTCTCGTGTCACGGTAATACTCCTCCGAAATGGCTCGACCGATTCTCATGAAATTTTGTGTGCGTATCGAATAGGTCTGAGAATCGGCCAACATCTATTTGTTATCTCCCTAAATGTTAAGGGTCCACTCAATTTTTTTTTCATTTTTTAGACAAAGTTTTCTGTTCTATTTTTTTCATGGTCCAGCATTCAAAAATACATACAACCCTGAATTTTCACCACTCAAGATCAACCCCTATTTTTTATTTGATGAATTCCTCCGAAATGGCTCGACCGATTCTAATAAAATTTTGTGTGCATATCGGTTAGTTCTGACAATCAGACAAAATCTATTTTTCATCCTCCTCAATTTAAATTTTTTATTTTTCAGTCAAAATTTTCTGTGTTATTTTTTTTATGATACAGCATTCAAAAATACATACAACCATAATTTTTTACTACTCTCTACGATCAATTTCTATTTTAATTTGTTGATTATAAATTTTTTTTTTTGGAATATTTTTGGCAACATTTTCATTTTTATTTTGTCATGACTTAGAATGAAATAATTCATATTACTCTCTATTACTCTCAACGAAACGTAAACTTTTCAATAATATCTCGTTTTTTTGAGATTCACCAAGCAAGCCTGTTATTGCTAATAATTATCAAAAAGTTATATATATATATATATATATATATATATATATATAGATATATGTTATATCGTATGTTTTCTCGGAGGGTGGAATGAATCAGAGAAAGGTTCCGGCAACTGCCGTCGAGTCACCAGACGTACAGCAGCACTTGAAAATGCCGAATGAGATTTTGGCGAAACGTCGTGAAACAAACGGTGCTTCTCAGCGCCAAAAAACTTCCGAAATCGGACTGAACCCCGGAATCTTTCTCTGATATATATATATATATATATATATACATATATATATAAATATATATATATATATATATATATATATATATATATATATATATATATATATATATATATATATATATATATATATATATATATATATATATATAATTATTTAATTATATATATATATATATATCTATATATATATATTTATATATATATATATATATATATAAAATAGTGCGAATAAATTAGCAATCCTCATAAGGGATACCCATGTCTTGAGGAAAAAATCCTTGAACAGGTTATATATATATATATATAAATATATATATATATATATATATATATATATATAAATATATTAAATAGAACTTCTTTTCGTTGGATATTTTCAGGTTGTTATTCTACTAAACTAACATCTCCGAAACTTCGCCCAATAGTAGTCAAAGAATTAAAGCAACAACTCCTCCGAAATAACTACCCAATCGAATTGATAAATGGTCTCATGAAACAGAGAATATTCAAACTCTATAATACAGAACAGCAAAAACCCAAAGAGAAACAAAACGATACGCGAATATGTATTCCATACACAAAGAACTTGTCACAGAAAATTAAAAACATCGTGAAACCATATAGCTTTCAAGTAGTGCATAAACCGCAGAACCAGGTTAAAAGTATATTCAGCAGATTGAAAGTGACTACTCCAAAAGAACAGAAATCTCATGTAGTATACAGTATTGCATGCAAGAACTGTGACAAACAGTACATAGGACAGACATCACAGAGATTGAAAGACAGACTGAACGCACACAAATACACCAAGAACGCAACAACGGCACTGAACAAACACAAAACGGCAAACAACCATGAGTTTGATTACGACTCTGCGAAAATACTGACCACAGAACAAAAACAAAAACAAAGAGAATTTCTGGAGATGATACACATACATCAGAACACGGACAAAATAGTTAACGATAAGCAAGACATCAAACAATTGAGTAAAGTTTACTTACCACTAATAACATGACAACTAACGCAAGAAGAAGATTGACACATAGCTGAACACCGTGAAATTGACATGACATTGACATGACATTGGCAGCTGACATGACGGAAGGACAAACTTAATATTCAATATTTTAAAGTGGACGTAAACATTATGTTTTTAGAATTTGTGATTGTAAGAATTTTATATTAATTAAATACTGAAGAAGAAGGCCATAGCCTTCGAAACGTATATTTTAAACAAGCAGTTTTATTAGTAGAATAACAACCTGAAAATATCCAACGAAAAGAAGTTCCATTTAATATATAAAGTCAGGTAACTAAATTCAATGAATATATATAAATATATATATATATATATATATATATATATATATATAAAATATATATATATAAATATATATATATATATATATATATATATATATATAATTGATACCCCTGTTTGTATAAAGCAAAAAAATAGCAAACAACATTGTCTATAAAATTCCATGACTGTCTTTTCGAACGCGTAAAATCATTTCAAGTACATCTGCAAACATAGTTTATGGTTTCCCAGTAACCTCGCCACTTTTAGTATCCATTTAAACCAATAATCCGTACTTTCTAAACGAAAAATAACATGTCTACATACGTCTTCCCGCAGCTCGTAAATATCGTTCGAAAAAAGATAAGACAAATTGCCCACAAGTTACGTCGAGAAGGTCCCGAAATCCATAAAGTCGAGCTAAATCTCTCCACTTTGATTCACTCAGCGTTCTCGTGAGTTGAAAGTATTCACGAGACCGTAAAACGTCTTGTCGTAAACTCTCCTTAGATAGATCGAGCGAGTGCTTGGACGAACCGTTTCAGGAGAAAAAATCTATCTACGAGATCTGGAAGCGATCGAAAAGGGACAGAGATGGACTGAGACCAGCGTAAGTCAAACAAGTTTGTTTAGAACTGCATTCCATTGAAGGAAAAGAATAGAAAATTATATTATACATACGAAAACTGAATTATTCATGAAATTTCTATTTGCGAAAAAATAAAAATCTGGCACGTCATATCAATTTAAAGCGATAAATACTGCCTTAGGACATACGCTCAAGACAAGATTTAAAGAACCCCAACAATCTTTTTTGAAAAATAAAACGGATTCAACGTTTTCAAATCATTGCCGTGAAAACCACCACCCATTTCCACAAATAGATAACTTTAAAATCATGCACAAATTACCGAAAGGAACCAAACTAACTTACTTAGAATCATTAGAAATTTTTAAACTCAATCATAATGCAAGTTATATTTTGCTGAACGGCCAGATTGACTTGATATATTCTCCTATATTTAGTGTATTCAAACACTAATGATTTTTCTAAGAACATTTTATTGTACCAATCTGGGAAATCCACTTCGATTAGCCCTTCTTGAAATGTATTCCTCTTGTCTATGTATATACCTGCAATAATTCTTTCCCACCTGTAAGCGCAAATCTTCAATTATGTATTCAGTTCTTAACTCAATCTGCCCGATGATGGTCTACTGACCGAAATTGCAATCGCAGTTACATTTTTCAAAGTATTTTTGTCATAATAAACGTAGTAAATTCAAGTTTTTTTTTGTTTATCCTGATAAATTATCACGTAGTAACGACAGATTCCATCAACTACTAACATACCTTCAATTCTTTTCTGGCAAACTCTGTAGAAATATCACTGAGGAGTGTTAATTCCAATTATTTATAATTGAATATTTTGAATCTGTTGAGATGAGTGGTTCTTTGTAAACGGTTTGAAAATAAAAAAACAATAAATCATTCAGAACGTACTCAGAATCAGGAGAACACGGAACAGGAGTTCTTCTGTTTTATGAAATGAATGAGCCAAGAGTATCTTATTTAGCACCTTTTATATCACATCTGCTATACTAATATGGAGTCTACTAATTGAAAGAGTACTTATTTTCAGCATGCAAGGTTTTGCTGGGAAAATTTCAACTCAATATGGCTCCTCATAAAAAGATATATAAAACTTCTTTTCCACCCAAATCTCATTTGTTTTACGCTTGGGAATCTACAAAATCAGCTGCCGTATCATGTTATTCATGTGTTGAATACATAAAAAAGATACATACATATCGCATTTTAAAGGTTTAATCCGGTTTAATCTATATAAATAAAAATCAGTGAATGTATGTATGCAGATAACTTCAGAACGCCTGCACGTATATGGCTAATTATTTTTTTATTGTCTTTGTTATTATCTTTACAAAGTTTGTATGAAAGAAAGTGGTTGAAAAATTGAAAGCAAAAGTTAAAAATTGAGTTGAAAATCACCATATAATAAAGATTGAGTGTGTGAGACAGAAGACAGTAGGGAGCTCTCCAAAAATATTGACCGAATTAACAAAGGTAACAATTATCTATAAAATGTTTTGCGGTTAGATACCATCCAATAGTCGATTACATCGCCGACAAATTGCTCGACTTCACTTGAGGTTTCTACTCGAATGGATAGGATTATGTTGTGCAAGCCGAAAAGGTCAAAGAACCACAACTGACACCGCCGCTAGAGCCACTGACACTGTATTGATTACTCTCTCGACAAAATCCTGTCTCAAAGTATTTGTTGCCGAATATTGAAATATACACCAATGTGTTAAATGTGTTACACATTTGGTGTAAATAAAATTGAGGGGCAGGGTTTCAGTCCCATTTTTGAGCCTCATCAGCGCGTGGCCAGAAATCTAGTGGAATGGATAAGATTATGTTGTGCAAGCCGAAAAGGTCAAAGAACCACAACTGACACCGCCGCTAGAGCCACTGACACTGTATTGATTACTCTCTCGACAAAATCCTGTCTCAAAGTATTTGTTGCCGAATATTGAAATATACACCAATGTGTTAAATGTGTTACACATTTGGTGTAAATAAAATTGAGGGGCAGGGTTTCAGTCCCATTTTTGAGCCTCATCAGCGCGTGGCCAGAAATCTAGTACCTATATTATGGAAGGATATCATATATTACAAAAAAAAAACGTTTTTGAAAGAAGAGTATTTTCCGATGAAAGCCGTTAATAAATCAAAATTATTCGTTAATTAAAAATTATCAAATAACCATAAAATTAAGCTGGTTATTTGAGTACCAACACGCTGCGCATTTTCTCATTCAATAATAATGAATATTAGAAAAATAGGAAATTGTGAATTAATGATTTGCCAGTTCTTGTTCAACTATTTTTCAGTGTATCTTTGTCAACTATTCTGTGTAAGTTTTAATTGATCATGAAACTACAATCTTCAGACAGCTACGACTTCGTGTGTACCAGAATGTGAATAATTGTAAAATAACATGAATCGCAAAATACAAAACTAACTCCAACACAGTTGTAACCATTGAAAAGATTTGTTTTTTTTAATTAAAATTTATTTTATCTTCAATGGAATCACAAATGGAATTTTGACGCTTCCTTCTTTATATTTACTTGAATCTGTGTGCTTGATTCATAAGTATTTTCATGCCGTACCCTCGGTGTCACAGCACGGGTATTCCACCAGATCTTCAGGACATCATGTTCACCTCCCCCACTCCTTCCTCTGAATTAACAAAAAAGTCCATCATTTACAATGCTAAGAAAATTTCCAATCACCTTTCAGAGGAATTAAAATCTATCACTTCCTCAACCAATTTTCGGAAACGAACTAAATCTTATTTATATTAAAACAATGGTTAAAAATAACAATTTACACATTTATTTTTATTTTATTATAAGAAATAATGCATGACGCACGTTTCGGTGGAACTTTACCTTCTTCAGATGCTAATGGCAAACTAACTATGATTCTCTGTTATAACTAAAACAAGAAATGACAAATTATGTAGAAGGGGTAAATACAAAGATGGTTACAAATAATTATTAGAAAAGGAAAAACCAATTCTGAACTGCTAGTCAGGTAGTTCGGTAATTTTGAAAAGATTAAGAAGGGGGCTTGAAGTATGATCGATTTGGCTATTCAATAGGAGACCGGAATGCTTGTATTCATTTATATGTGATGATTCTAAAAAATTAAGTTCAATTACATCACTTTCAGCATTTAATATTTTAAAATAAAAATTGAATGTGTGATTTTCTTGGATTAAATGGTTCGCATAATGTGAATCTGACTTTTGATTAGCAAAGCTACGTTTGTGTTCTGATATTCTAGTTTGAAAACTTGTGAAAGTTCTACCAATGTGAAACTTATCACAATCACCACAAATTTTATAAACTCCTGATTTATTATCTTTATGAACTTTAGAGTTATTATTTTTTATATGATTTCCTAAATTATCACGGTACGATAAGCAATGTTTATGTTGTGCTTAGATAAGAGAGATTCAAGTTTTCTACTTGAATATCCGATGAAAGTGAGGCTGTTATATTTGATATTATTTTTAGTAGGGCTACCTGGATTTGAATAACTTTTTATCTTTCATATTGTCTATTATTATTGATGTGTGTTTATTTTTATGATTCACATTGTTCGTTTCCAGTAGTTTTCGCTTTGTCAATAAACTGTATAATATTAAGACAATGAAGCATATTTTGATTTTAATGCAGCAGTTTTATTATATTGGCAGCAGTCAACCTCTATTGATAGCTCTACTATTAACGTCTAATAAATTGAATTTTTACATCAGAAAATCGCATCTTATTCGTAAACAAGTATCGAAATTACCGTTTATGACGATCTGGCTACCATCCTCTAATTTCCACCTGTCGATGCCCGAGGCCCCGTTCGCCTTGCGGCCAGTCCGCCCCTGTTAGAGGATCGTTAGTAGGTCCCGCAATCTGTCGCAGTTAGCCACGGGGTTCGAACCTCGGAAATTCGCCTCTCATTCATTACACTGATTATCAATTTTCCTCGATTCGCGTACCGAAGCTAAATGCGCGCGGCCCGTAGAGACCATTTTACGGCGTTTCTGCCGCATGAGTTATTGGAAAAATACGTGTTATAACTTTTATGAGTTATTAGACGAGTCGAGAAACAAGAAAACTCGTTTAGATCTTCGATATAAAGCGGATTGATTGGTTGTGCACGTTGTTCAGCGAACGAACCACAGAATACCGCCTGTAATTGTAACATTATTTCTATGGTGAGTTGCGACGGTAACTTCTTCCGGGTACTCAAAATTTTCTTGATTCCAAAACAAGTAGTTTTTCACGGGCCAATCATAAAAAAAAACTCTATCGCAGCGAGCTGTATTAGAAAAGCAAGTTTTCATACCGTATCAGTCTGAAAAATCTATTTTTACAATCAAGATTTTTTCCAGATTCAAACCAGCTTTCCATCTATTCAGATCACCAATTTCCGGCGCTATTGCTTCAACAATGCGTAGTTTATCTTATAAACAAGATTCATTTTCATCCCTGGGGTGTCAACCCCCTAAAAAATTCGTACCAAAACCAATCCCATCCAAGATATCATACGGATCTGCCTACTCGTAAACTTTCAGCTCTATCGCTCCAAAATTGCAACCGTTATCGTGTAAACAAGATTAATTTCCTTCCCCGGGGGGTCAACCCAACAACTAATTCGTACCAAGAGCAATATTGTCTAAGATATCATATGAAACTATCTACTTACAAACTGTCAACACTATTGCTCCAAAATTGCACCCTTTATCGTGTAAATAAGATTTATTTCTTCCCCCGTTGGGTCAACTCTCCATCCAATTCGTACCAAAAACAATACCATTCAAGATATCATACGAAACTATTTACTTACAAACTTTCAATTGTTTGAAAATTGCGCCCTTTATCGTAAAAAAAAATTTATTTCAACCCCCGGGGGATCAACCCGCTAACCAATTCGAAACAAAAGCGATCCCATCCGAGATATCATATGAAAGTACCTACTTAGAAACTTTGAACCCTATTGCTCCAAAATTGCGCCCTTTATCGTGTAAATATATATATATATATATATATATATATATATATATATATATATATATATATATAACAAGTAGAGCAGAATTATCGGTATAGCCCGCCCATAGGGAAGCAGCCGCTGACACGTGTTTCGGACTCTTTGGTCCTCATCAGAACGGCGTAGCCAAGCATTAGATTGAAAACTTGGAGATGAAAATAGCACAACAAACGAAATCCCCTGCCACGGAAGACAATCACACATTTGTGGCTTATTGTTTGAACTCTCCGGTTTGGGAGATTTGGTCAAACTTTGCCACGGAGGCGATTAATGCCATCCGCGAGATCTCAGACCGAGTAAATAAACAATAATAAAGAAATTAGTCGCGGGAAAATATTAAACAAGTAGAGCAGAATTATCGTATTAGCCAGCCAATAGGGATGCATCCGCTTGACACTTGTTTCGGACTTTTTGGTCCTCATCAGAACGGCGTAGCCAAGCATTTAGATTGAAAAACTTGGAGATGAAAATAGCACAACAAACGAAATCCCCTGCCACGGAAGACAATCACACATTTGTGGCTTATTGTTTGAACTCTCCGGGTGGGGAGATCTGATCAAACTTTGCCACGGAGGCGATTAATGCCATCCGCGAGATCTCAGACCGAGTAAATAAACAATAATAAAGAAATTAGTCGCGGGAAAATATTAAACAAGTAGAGCAGAATTATCGGTATAGCCCGCCCATAGGGAAGCAGCCGCTGACACGTGTTTCGGACTCTTTGGTCCTCATCAGAACGGCGTAGCCAAGCATTAGATTGAAAACTTGGAGATGAAAATAGCACAACAAACGAAATCCCCTGCCACGGAAGACAATCACACATTTGTGGCTTATTGTTTGAACTCTCCGGTTTGGGAGATTTGGTCAAACTTTGCCACGGAGGCGATTAATGCCATCCGCATCTCCAAGTTTTCAATCTAATGCTTGGCTACGCCGTTCTGATGAGGACCAAAGAGTCCGAAACACGTGTCAGCGGCTGCTTC
>JARQZK010001584.1:20000-22500 GCA_030704885.1 Cynegetis impunctata
ATTATATATATATATATATATATATATATATATACATATATATATATATATATATATATATATATATATATACATATATATATATAAATATATATATATATATATATATATAGATATATAAATATATATATATATATATACAGGGTGGAACACCAGGAACTGCATCGATCGATATGTCAGAAACTGAATTCAGGAAGAATTTGAAATTTTGGAAACTTGCTAGATATCTTCGGGTGTACTCAGATAAAACATTTTCATCTATTGGACATTTCCGGTTATACCGAAAAGAGACCCTAAGTCACTAATTTTAAATGGGGCACCCTATATATTATTACATTTTTGAATTCTACCCAAGATTAAAGACAGATTTCATGCATCGTATCTTATACCTAAGCTTAAGCGTTTTTGACATATTTAAGTTTTTATGTCAAAAATGACTATTGCAAGTCCTAATATAGTTATCAATTATTCCTATAAGGAAGCCCGTATTGCTTACTTTGGGTTGGATTCCTTGTTCAGAAGGACTTACCTCAATAGATTTTGTACAATATTTGGATAACTAATCATACAGGGTGTTCGAAAAATTAGTTCTAAAATGAAATTGAGGAAACTGACAAAAATCAATTTTTTTAAATGGAAACCCCCCATTTTTTTAATTTTGTAGTATTAAGCATCAAAAATTGAGGGAAGTTTATTTTCCTAAATAGGATATTGTGAATACCAGACACAAAGAAATAAACAAACACCGTTTGAGAGAAACTAAACTATCAACAAAATGAAGGATTGGTAAAAAGGTTCGTTCCTAACGATATTTAATTCAAGATAATTTTTGTTACCGATTATATTTATATGTTTGTTAAATAATAAAAAATTTTTACTTGGTTTCGCAATGAATTATCTATGGGAAAACTCGACTGAAAAAAATTGTCCATTTTATTTGGAAAATAATTTGGGGCCAGGGGGCCTTCACTTCTCTGTTGCCTCGAGGCCTCCAGACCTCTAAATCTGGCATTGCTTATTGTAGATTTCACTGGATCATTGCTATTTTCTAAATCAAATTCATCCAAAAGAACTATAACAATAGCTCTGAAATTTCAACAGAAAAGCTGATATAGCAATCGCTACTATTTTGGGATAAATGAGAATTGAAGATGTAGAAGAATCCTTTGATTATTCATTCCGATTCCTGATTATCATTATACTAAGAGATACTTGATTATTTGTAACAATTACAATCAATAATCTATAACAATACACAGATATACTCATAGCTTTACACTATATAGTGTATCTTTCTGTAATTTACAAACACTGGTACTTATCTGACTTCATCATCACAATCCTCTACTTCTACTGAGTCACTTTCACAATTAATTCTTTATAAAAAAATAGAACTACATCAATAATTCGAAAATAGCTAAATTGGTTGAAGAGGTTACAAGTATCATCACTCGCATGTCGTGCTAAAAACATAAGCATATTCGAATAAAACTGACGCGAACGCCTTGTAGTGCTATCGTGACTATTACAAATTATCATAATTATTCTAAACTTCTACTGACTCACAAAATTCATTCTTTATGAATGAAATAACAATAATATGGACATACAAATACAGCTGACTCGCACGCCTAGTAACACTGTCGTTTTAGTCGCGTCGGACATCGGTTTTGACATAGCTTTGATTTAGTGGAGTGCTGAAAAGATCGCGTAAAAAGTCTTCAACTTCGTACACCTGAAATATAATAAAAACTGAAGGTATGTTTGTGTTGTTTGTCAGTTTGATATATAACATAATATATAATATATAAATTTGCAATAACCGTATATTTATTGGAAGCCTCACATTAATGTTTAGACATCTTGATAACCCCAAAGGTGTGTTAATATATCTTCATTCCAGAAAGTTGAATATACCCATACATTCCTGCGCTCAGTATACTAGTATATACAAGGTATTTATCACCTGTCAACAATCAAAATTAAAAAATTGAAACAATATATCTCCGAAATACAATAACGCCAAGTATACGTACATGCAAGTACGAGACCATAAGTTAACTTAACCTGCCATTAATGTCGCAAAAGGAAGACACATGATGTCATAATTCACCACGGTCGTGGTGAATTATCACTTTCCGGTCACTAATGGCCGTTTGTTCCATTGCGTCACGATAGATAGCGCCACTGGTTCGCAGTCACCGTCCAGATCCGGCCGAAATGTAAGGGAGTATTGAAAAAATCACGAGAGGCAAAATTTTTTCATTTTTAACTTTCAAAATCTGTAAGCATATCACAGCAAGATTTTTATGGATTTTGAGACAGTTATTATATCGATTCAAGAAATTGTGTGTGACAATCTCAATATATCAGTCAGATTTGATTGCACTCTTGCAAACATCACAGTCTTTTCTAACTGATATGTTGAGATTGGCACATGGCATTGGTCTATTAGATATTTTCGTTTTGTTTCTTTTCCAAATTTATATATCATCAATAA